>BSXT01001664.1:0-15460 GCA_030267785.1 Phytophthora fragariaefolia
CCGCGGGCGGCGCCAGGGCTGCGTGGCGCTGCTGCGCGAGCTGCACGCGCTGCTGGACGGCGCGCGCGCGGACCGGCGCGCGCTGCGCGCGCTGCTGCAGGAGCTGGTGCAGCGCCTGCTGGACCCCAGCGGCGTGCACGCGGACGCCGCGCCCGACGCCGTGGCCGCGCACGTGGCGGCGGAGCGCGAGACGTTCCTGCGCGTGGGCGGCGACGAGGCGCTGCTGCGCGTGCTGCACGCGCTGCGCCAGGAGGACGCGCCGGCGCCCACGGCCGCGCTGTCCACGCGCGCGGACGTGCGCGCGCTCTGGGACGCGCCCGTGCCCGTGGCGGTCGGCGCGGCCAAGAGCCGCGACGGCGGCGCCGACGCGGCGCTGCGCAAGCACGTGCTGAACGACGCCATGGCGCTGCTGCGCGAGCTGTGCTACTTCTCGGCGAACCTGGCGCTGCAGCTGTGCGACAAGGACGGCCTGGTGGTATACCTGTTCCAGCTCATGGGGGACGCGCGCTACTTCGACAACGCGTCGGGGCTCGTGGAGGAGATCCTGGCCGTGCGCGAGGCCTCGTTCGACCTCAGCCGCGTCCGTACGTGCTCGTCGAAGGGGGGGGGGAGGCGGAAGCTGCCACTAACGCTCGTTGTCGCGCTGCCTGCAGCCGACGTGCACGCCATCATGCAGGCGCTGAGCTCCAGGCAGCTCGCCTTCTTCTGCCGCGTGCTGGCGCTCGTCGTGTTCGAGCCCGAGGACCGCCGCCTGCTGGAGACGGCGAGTACGCGCGCGCCGAGTCCCCGCCGCGCGCTTCAGTGTCTGCGTGCTGCTCACCGACTGCTCTTGTGTCTTGTGTGCGCGCAGAGGTCATCAAGTCGCTCGAGCTGCTCAAGCTGCGCCGCAACCGCATGATGCGCGTCGACAACGTCGTGGACCGCAACCACGCGCTCGTCTTCAACTCGCCGCTCATCCTGCAGCGGCTGCTGCGCGTGCTGCAGGTGCAGAACTTCTACTTCGCGCTCAACCCCGTGTACGAGCCCTTCTCGTCCGAGCTCGCCACCTCGGCCGAGTTCGCCACGTTGCTCTATCAGACCAGCGACCGCAGCGACTGGGACACCATCGATCGACTCGTGGCGCACCCCGCGCTGGGCGCTTCAGCAGACCTCACGATCTTGCACAGGCATCGCCAAGCTCGAGCTGCCGCGGCGGCAGCCTCTCCTGGAAACGCGGACCCGACCCCACCTTCTCACCCGGAGCAGCACCCGTTTTCCGTGGAGACGGCCATCCTCCGCGACTTGATTTTCCGCAACCGATCACCAGACCAGCGCGTCCGGGAAGACGCCGAAGCGCAAGTGATCATGAAGTCCATCGTCCTGGCCCCTTACCGCGTAGAGGTGCTTTTTGTTCTGTGCACCCTGCTGAATGGCAAGCGCAAGGTCGACTTCCAGGAACGCCTGGCAGAGATGGGACTCGTGAAAACGCTCAACACCATGTTCGACAAGTTCCAATGGGATACGACAGTACCGCCCAACCCAGCTCACGAGCCCTTGCACGGGCCTGGCTGCGACTGCAGCCTGGACGCGTCACTGAAAATTCAGTTTCTTCGCTTGATTCACAACTTTTGTGATCGGGACTACAGTGACAACTCGAGCAAGCTGCTGCTGCTCAGCGAGCACGAAATGCAGCTAATGAATGATGGAGGCTCTACCCCGATCAACCTTAGCCACTCCAACAAGGGCCTCTTGACGAAAATTATTCACGCGCTGATCGAACAGCCAGTCGACTCGATTTACCGCTTCTGGTTGGCTTCGTGTGTAGAAGCTTTTTTGCGACGAGCTGCTCCGTATGAACAGCTTTTCGTAGCACGTACTCCACTTTTGCAGGCACTTATAACAGAGATCCTTAGTGGAGGCGCGTACCGCTCCCAAGGTAGTTTTCAATCAGCCTTCGATTTGCTCGGGGAGATGACCAAGGGCAACTGGGAAACGCTGCAGCTCTTCCACGGTCTGCTGAACAATACGCAATTCGCAGCTTTTATGGGTACGTATTGCTTCGGAATACGGTAATGCCTTATATGACTCTAACTGCTCCATTACATTTGTCTCTGCAGAGGTTGTGATTTTAAATTTGGTGGACTCAAATGTCTTTATTCGGTCGATGCTCCTCTCCTCGGAAAAGTTTGCTAAGCAACCTCAAACCGGAACATTTGGTCTTGTAGATGACTTCGAGATGGATCGCATGAGTGATTTCCTAACGGTAAACCTGGTTCGACTACTGCGTGATCTCATGACAATTGTCACAATGGACGACATCAACCACGAGAATATTTGCTGTTTGAACACAGCTATCGTGATTCTGGTGTTCCAGCACCGTCGAAATCGGCTTCCTGTCATCTTGGAGGCTCTACGTGATCACGAAGAGGTGTCTGGTAAGCAAGGCTACGTGTGCAATAACTTCCGCGGTTTGCTGTGGTTTTGGATTCAGTATTACACCCCGCGGGGCAGAGATCGTCTTGGTCTGGAGCATTCTAGTGAAGTAAAGTTTGAGGAGTGGCGGCATGTTGTCTCACTGCTGTGTGCCGATGATGGATCCTCTACTGCTTTACTGTCGGCCCCAGCACGTCTCCCATCGTCGCCCTATTCGCGGCTGTATTCTGCGTCTCGAGAAAGGCGCAGCTGATTAGTGCAGTGTCACGACAGTCATGAACCCTTGCCGCTGATAGCGCGAACGTTGTGAAGACAAAAAACATAATACAGAAATGTTATCCCCTTCAGAAGCCGCTTGCAAGAAACGGTCACTTGGAGTTGTTATGCGTCGATACTCTCTAGAGACTGCTGTATTACTACTGTATTATTGTTCTCTGGATTTCTATCCAGAGTTTTGGGACGATCCGATCAGAGGTAACGGCATCGTTGTTCAATACAGATCGCGATATATCACCGGTGTTATTATTTGTAGTTTGATACACCTTTGGATGACATTTATGCAGCCAAGTTGCCTATGATGGCTACTCGTAGAAAGGCTTCGAAATGGCGTGGTGGTGGTAGTGAAAGCAATTGCAATATTTTATTAAGGTTTCGGAAGTTCACCACCCTCACCTTTCGACAACCGCAGAAAATTCAATATACGAGTACTTCTAAGTAAGTATTCTTTACTACGGTAAGAGATCAAAATTAGTTGACGTGAGGTTTTAAAGGGTGCTTAGTGCACATAATACTGAAGTCCGTCGGTACTGATGTGATTTATTTACTTGGGGACGTCGTCACAGACACGACCTTTCGTGGAGATAATACCATCAAGCAACTCGACTGATGCCGTGTAGGTGCACGGGTACGCTCTTGATTTGTGTGAAAACGTAAGCAATGGCGAAGTAGCGTTTAGCATTTAGAGATTCGGTTTGTTGTTGCTCGCACGATTTGTTTTTCTTCAATTGGAC
Organism: Phytophthora fragariaefolia; assembly: GCA_030267785.1. Lineage (NCBI taxonomy): Eukaryota > Oomycota > Peronosporomycetes > Peronosporales > Peronosporaceae > Phytophthora > Phytophthora fragariaefolia. The sequence continues at coordinate 3,423 of BSXT01001664.1, forward strand.
TCAATCACCAAGGATACGTTTCACGGAGAAGAATAAACTGTAGTTCTGATGGAGACGGCTAGTGAAGCATATAAGCCTTATAGTGTTATAACAAATTACTGCTTCAGCCATGTATCGATGGATTATGTACTTCAAAATATTATTAATGGAGTTCAGGTGAAACGTAAAAAGGATACGTTTTGAGAACACCCACGCGACAGTATACACTTCACGTTCTATCCATTGCCGATCTATTAATAATGAAGCTTGGTACAGCTTTTAGCTCGAGGTTACCTGATGTTCAAACACAGGATGTGGAACATGAAAAAAGGTTACTTCATAAAAAAAGGCTGCTGACAATGCTTAAGCCAATTCGATTGCGTACAACCTTTGATGCTTCTGGTCATAGTGTATTGAAAAGTGGTGGCATAGTGTAGAATAAGAAGCAAAGCGTCCTAAAACTCGGGAAAACTCTGGACTGGATAGAAATCCAAAGAATTTCGAGCTGCTCAGCTAGTATTACTATACAGAATTAATGAATTATTCTCGAAAATTGTACTGGTAGGCCCTGACCACAAACACACCGGTCGTAATTTAGTCCAAATAATGATAACCAAACTTAGTCTGTACACTTGTAGGCGGGCTGCACATGTGCGGCTTTGGGTACAGTCAACAGTCTAGACCGCAATCAAATCAGCAACAAAACGAGAAACACATTCGTGTGAGCAATCAAAAGTCGACTCGCCAAACGCTAAGCGCTACAAATTAGCCAATGCTCACGCTTCCACACAAATCCAGAGCTTTTCCGCACGTTGCCTCTCTGATCTGCGGTACACTGTACCCAAATGACGATAGTCGAGTCGTCTAAGTCGACTCCATTTAACCCCTTGAGCCCGAGCGCCTGTATCTTACACGTTTACGCCTTTTTCTTAACGTGTACGATATACGTTAAGACATATTATTGTTGGGTTTTGTATTGGCTGCTACAAACTTCAAGTGAACTAGGGGTAGGTTGGGTAACCTACCCTTCCCAACCAAATCATAAATAGAGCATCGGGAAAGTCAGTGATCAACATAAGCCTTCACAGGTAACGGGTTCGTGCCCGCGCATCGCATATAGAGTTCGGCAGGCGAGCGACTGTCGCCATCGATTTCGCCTCACTTTCAGAATCGCGGCCTAGCACGCAGAACCACACTCGGTCCGCCAAAATGGCATTCCAAGCGCGATGGCGCGAGCTGAAAAAGCGGGGTGGACGTCAAAGCGACCGACTGGCTTGTCGGACGACTACACGTACCTCAAGCCGGGCAAGACGAAGAAAGACGTGCGCGGGGTGGACTTCTTAGTGGGCGAGAGTGAGCTGATGTGCTTTCTCGACCAGATCGACCTTGGTACGTGTGTTGGTTTGTGCTTTTCTCTTACCGGTGCTGACACGATGCGTGATGCAGCTGAACTTGCAGCAGAGAAGGCTGCAGAGACGACAGCGACTCAGAAGGGGGGAGAAAGCAGCCGCTGCAAAAGCGCCAGCCAAGTCGAAGTCGAAGTCGAAGCCAGCCACCAAGAAGCAGGCGGCCAAGTCGAAGCCAGCCGCCAAGAAGCAGGCGGCCAAATCGACGGGAAAGGCCAAAAAGGTGGCCAAAGACCAGGAACAGCCACGCATTGCGAAGGACGACTCGGCTGTCCCCAAGGCATCCTCGTCTGGAGGAGGTATGTCCTTTTGAAAAATGTATGATACGCGTTTGGTGCTCGCTAATCATGTATTGCTGCTGTACATATTTACGTGCGGCGGAAAGCATCCAGACTTTTGAGCTCTCGCAAACCCCGCGTGTCGATACGGCGAAGACGTTCCAGGTGATCGCAAGCGTTTCTTCCCACGACACCACGTATCCAGAGAACAGCGAAGGTAGTGATTACCGCGAAAGCTTGCAAGGTATGGTACGGTATGATACAACTTAGCGCGTTGGAGCTAACGTGTACGTTTCACTTTTATTTGAACCAGAAGCATCGATTGGTCGGCGCAACCTTCACCTAGAGTTTGACGAAGCTCACTCGGATAGCAACGCATCCGGAAGCTCAGACGAGGACTATATCGATTCGGATGGAAGTGCCAGCGCTAACTCCATTGAAGATGCTCAAGGGAACGTGGAAGATAACGACCAAATTGGTGAACCCACCGAAGGTCAGTGGTACTTGTATGTACACGTTACAGAGCTTACCTAACGTGTACATGTTGTATTGTTGTTCGCATCAGATGATCCAAACCTCCTGGCAGACACGGACGACTTGAACACATTTGCAGCTTTCGAATCGGATGCTGAAAATGATGATGGAGACGACGACGACGCATCTGTGGATGGCATTGGCGCTGCAGACGTACAGCTACCTGCTCCCCCGGAAATGCGCTTTAGTCCGGACGCGCGTGCAGTCATGGACAGCACGGCCAGTGCGCGTACAGCTTGGCTGAATGAGATGGGCATCAACGGCTGGAGTGACTTACAGACACATGCACCGTACGACTACCTGATGGTTCCGTACGAACCTCGGCCGGCGAGGGCAATGGCTACAGACTATCCGAACCTGTATGCTGGAGAATCTGGCCCAACGCCAAGGGCTCTGGAAGCGGCCGCAACGCCATCGGGTGCTTTCTTCTATTTTATGCAGCCCGAGCTGTGGGAAGACATAGCTGAGCAGCCCAACGACTACTTCGAGACGAACTTGGACGAGCGCGTGCAAGGCCAGCACGCACGCCAAGTCGCTCGCCAGAAGAAACATCCCGAGTTCAAGCCAAAGACACCTGAGCTGATTCGGAACGAGCTCATCAAGTCGAAGGGCGTGACGGCGAGAGAGTCGTGCATCTTCGTGGGCTTGTTGATTGCAAGATCGATTGTCCCAAATAAGGAGAAGCTGGCGCATCACTGGAAGACTACAGACGAAGGGGCGCTTCCACGCGGATGCTTTGGCCAGTTCATGGCCCGAGATCGATTCATGCACATCTCACGTAACCTCCACTTCAGCCGGAACGATGACGAGCGTGCTGCCAAAGATCGAGCATGGAAATTGCGCCCGGTGATCGATTCCCTGCAAGGTCGCTTTGCTGCGGGCTTCACGCCACCTGCCGTTATGGCCTTCGATGAGGCCATCCTTCCGTCGCGATCTACGTTCAACAAGATGCGTGTGTATCTGAAGGACAAGCCTCATAAATAGGGACCAAGCTCTTCATGTTGTGCTGCTCAACTACGACTTATTGCATTCGGTGAGTACTGGGTGTGTCTTCGGGCACTCCTTCCTTTTTTTGATCGCGAAGTTGTCTTATCATGTAACATACCAGCTGACAATTGGATCATGTTGTACTGTACCGGTTTGAAGTGTACTGTGGAAAGAAGGAGAGGGGAGGCACCACTGCTTCAACCGACTGCAATTCCGGTCCTGCCGCTGTGGTTCTCAACCTGCAGCATGTGTTCGGTCCAACAGCACCCCCAAATGGACAGATGCGGCTTGTGGTTATCGATCGGTTCTACTCGTCGGTGCCGTTGTCTATGCAGCTTTTGACGATGAGGTTCTACTCAATTGGCACCGTTCGTACTGATCGACAAGGCCTGAGCACCAAATTGATTCCAAAGAAGAAGAAAGGAGAGAAGAAGAAACCACCGAAGATACCCAAGAATAGACCGGCCAATATTGAACGCGGCACCTTCATTGTCACAGACGCCTTGGAGATTCCCGGCATGCGGCTATTGCGGTGGTGGGATACCCGTGCAGTTCACATGCTGACTACTGGCGGCAGCGTGGAGATGGACCGCATCGCCACGACAAACTGACCGGTACACATTCTGAGGTTGCGTGCCCTCGCGTGGTCAAGGACTACCAGACCTTTATGGGCGGCGTGGATGTTCATGATCAGTTGCGGCTTCAGCGGTAAAGTGCCCCTATCATGTATTGTACTGTTCGGCTCATGTTCTAATCTTGTATGCTACATTCACCAGGTACTCGCTGCAGCTTTGCCTCAAGTACAAGAAGTACTACAAGTCATTGTTCCTCGGCCTAGTGGATCTGGCTATCATCAACACCTACATCGTCTTCAATGCTCGACGCGCACATGCTAACCTGCCCAAGGTGCGCCACGTGAAGTTCATGAAGCAGCTGCATCTCGAGTTGTGTTAGCTCCTCCAGGAAGACTGGATCTCGCACCGGAGCGACGAAACCTTCCAAGTGACACCAGGCAAGTCAACCCAGATCACAAATGTCCGCCAGTCTGCCCACAAACCGATGCAAAACGATGAATGGCGCCCTGGCAACAATGGCGTGGGACGCAAGAGACGCACGAGAGCCTGCAAGGTATGTTCGCTATTCAAGGACACGGACAGTGCTCGCGGTGGAGATTCGTCTGTATTCTGCGGCAAGTGCAAGCTACCAAACACGACGAAGAAACCCATGGCCTGGCGGGTATTTCTGTGTGAGAAGATGCGCCATGCCGTCAAAGGACATCCCATGTCGTGCTTCGACATTTGGCATAAAGCGTGGCGCAATGGCACGCCGGCGCCCAGACGCGACGAGAAGAAGCGGACGATCCGCGCTCGAGCTCCTGCGGGGGGAAATGAGATAAGCGCAAGCGGCGAAGAGGAAGGTGAGCAATCAGAGGTTGAGTCGTCGAGTGGACACCAGATAAAGCGGGTCCGTCAAATCACGCCTGACGAGGAGGCGACTGACTGAGCAGATTTGTGCGTCCGTCGATTCATATTGCGCTTTGTATATCACAATGTCACGTAACTCCATCTGTTTCTCCTATCACCATCCTTACACTTTATGACCTCGTTTCTGTTTGCAGCTGTTAAGTTTCTACCACCCATTGAGACCACATTTTTGCGCAAGATACACAATAAAGTCGTGATTGTGTCTCTAGCATATCAAATAATCTGGTACATAGACGATAAACGGCGACCCGCCTATCATGGAATAGGTTTAGAGTGCGCTTATCCACTATACAAGATATGAAAACATCTAGTATCTAGTATGAAAACCCTTACCCGCAGATACACGTTAAGCCAACGAGGGTTTAGGCTGGTAGGGGGCCGAAATCCCGTCCGGGCTCAAGGGGTTAACTTTTAAGATGAAGAGCCGGTTATGAGTAAAACTGCAACTTGGTTATATTTAATTAAAGATACATAGTTTTAGTTTACGCATTGGCATTTAAGTAAACCTATTGTAATTATTTTGAACAAAAGAAATTATGGTTTCGCGCACGCGCACATCCACCGGTTTGAGTATCACTGTTGTGAAAAACATGCTGAAAGTTTTGCTCAAATCGAAAAAAGTAAGCAGGTCTGCATACTTTTTGCCTTTAGTACTTAAAGGAAGCCGATATAAACACTGCTCCTGACAATACCTCACGCTGCCCCCTAAACCAACATCAGCACTCCCCCTGCTCTAGAAGTCTGGCACTCTGCACCACCTTTGGTCCGGAGATACCTGGCATCCTTCGCCACACCAATGTCGTGTTGGGATACACCAGATTTTTGCACAAATGTACAAAGACACACTCCCTCGACAACACCCACCGAGTCACGATAACTCGGTAGGCTTGTCGGGTAAGGTTAAGAACCCGAAGGCCCTACTCCACACCTGTTCCTCGGGCTGATCATTTCCCCTTGTGCGCCGTGGTTTCCTTTAGGCTAACCCACAAAGCCCAGCACCCCTAGCCACGAGCTACGGCTAGGATGCTCTCACGCAAACTCAGTCCTCGCGGGCCCTCAGAAAGAAGGTTCCCAGACTTTTACGGCTTGATACGAGGTTGCCGGAGCTAAACTCCGGCGGGAAGTAATAAAAGGGTGACGCTCTGCCTTCCCCAATAGGTGGCGATAACTCGCCCTAACCCTGACACACAATCCACAGTCTCTTGGATTTGCCAGGATGAACACCAACTACAATACTAGTAGCAGTATCCACCGACAGGCATGATCCTGCCGACCAGGTTTATCCAGACGCAAACGGGAACTTACCGGATGCCGAACGTCGCCTTTGTGTAGTTGAGAGGAAAAGCTGTTCTGTTTATTAATGCCCGAAGGTTATCCTAATATATCTTCTTTTTACTAATGTCCTATACAAATATCAAGTATAAATGTGTCCGTTTTGGAACTCCTGCGAATTCTTGGAGCGTCGGCGACCCTAGGCGATGTCTCAACTGCAAGTTGAAAGGTCGTTATCAATAATCTCCTTTGACGGCGACGTCTCAGAGTGTATCCATATCTTTCCTGGATTCCGGCTGTTACGCCCTTTCCTAGTGGTGAGGCACACTAAAGCCAGACGCCACGTCGTGTCGTCACCGGTCCACTATGGCCAATCACCGTTCGCGGAATCCGTTGGGAGTCATCCCGACAACTCTAGGGCGCTTTTTCAACGGCAGACTGCGGCACCGTTTTGCAGCGAAGTTCCGACGCCACAATTCCCTCACCAGGATCTTCAGCTTGTGAAATAGGTCGAGGCTATCCGACCGGATCGCATCCAAACCTAAGTCAAATAGCTCATCCGCTCCGAACGCCCCAGCTACCAATCCAGCTTCTTTCAATAGATTCACCAACGCCTTAACTGCGATAAGTTCGTTTGAGGTTGTCGGTGGAGCCGTCACTGGTCCTATTAGGTCACCGATCTGCCTCACTTGCATCGTCTGTAGCACGGGATCTTCCAGTAGTAACTTGCGCAGCTCTTTCCTATGGAAGGCGGCTTCGATCGTCTGTATCGATCACTGATCTGTCGTCGATCTGCCTTGATCTACCACTTCTGCATCCGGGGCTTTCATTTTCTTGCGAGTAGTAGTCGTTTTAGCTTCGATCTTGCCGTGCCGGGTGGAGAAAGGGTATGATTTGGGCATGATCGGCGAGGCTGCAAATGCATATCTCTCTGATCTCGCCTTCGTTTGCTTTGTTGGTGGATCTCGATTGGTATCGAGATCCACCGGGGTCCCCGAAGGGACCTGGGGAGGAGGTTGCTCCATTGCCAGTCCGTATCCTCAGGCCGGCGCACCCCTTCAACTGCCTCCTTTTCGTACCTTCCGCAGCCGGGTCTCACCTGATTTGGAATGCTTCGGTTGCCTGATCGTTGCGTAATCGTTGATCGAATCCTTCCGAAAATCAGATCCGACGCAGTCCCGTCCAGATCCCCCGCCTTTCCCGTATTTCTTACTAGATATCTCCCGCCTTTCTCAGGTTTCTTATCTGGCGCTTCGCCACACAATGGAATCTTCACGGGCGAGGCCGCGGTTTCGGGTCAGGGCGCGGAGGAGGACGAGTTGGCCGTGGATCAGGCCTCGAGAACTACGGGCCCAACGCCAACTCCAGCGCCAACCGTCCTTCTATAATGCAGATGAAGAGGGATTCGAACTGTAACCACTGTTGTAGCCAGGGACACTGGTGGCTCGAGCGCCGCGCGAGGCTGGCGAACCAGTCGCCTGAGGAACAGCAGCAGGCTGCAGTAGCCAACGGCAACACGGGGACTAGCCAGTCCGCCGCGACGCCGAACGCGCCAGCGGGAAACCAGGACGGGCAGTAGAGCGGGGGCACTGCTGTCTGAAGAAGACGCATTCCCCAGAGCAGAAGGTGAGGGCAACGTGCCGCCGAAGGGACGCGGTGCTGAGGAACGCGCTCATACCGAAGGAGAGTGTGCTGGTGAAAGTGTGGCCGGTACACGAAACAAGGGGAAGAGTGGCGATGTCGGCAGCCATAGTTGCAAAGGGCTGGGTAAGCGGAAAAACCGCCCACCGGAGGCAGCGAAAGAGAGCAGACCCACTGTAGCAGTGACAGCTGCAGGCGGGGGAGGAGGAAGACGGGAGTCACCAGCTGAGCCGTGGGAGACCAAACGGCCGAGAAAGGAGCGTGTGGAGGTAGATGAAAGCGATGACGATGCGCGTGCTCGAAGCGCGCAGGAAGAAGCAAAGGCAGATGAAGCACCCGGTCAGACCCGCGCAGCAGCACCCGCGATGGACAGCTCGCCGATGGCGGCAATGGCCAGCGGCAGCACGACGGCGCAAGCGGCGTACGGAAGCAGTGATAGCCGCCGTATACGGGATCCTGGCGAAGGGGTTGCGCGAGCGGCAAGAGGAGCGGACCAAGGTCCTGCGCGTAATTGTGCGACAGGCACGCGACCAACTTCAGCGAGAACGCGGGCAAGAACACCGCCGCGCCAAGGTCCGAGAACTTTGGGTGGTGGCGAGAACCGCGAAGCAGAACTGACGTTGGTACCCAAGCGCAGAAACGTCGGTGCTGCCTCGCACCACCAGACACTGAAGAAGAAGCGCAACAAAGGATGGTTCTGCCATCCTTTGTTGATGGTTCTGCCATCCTTTGTTGCGCTTCTTCTTCAGTGTCCAGTCGCAGGCGAGTCCGGGGTCGAGGCGTCGTCTTTGTTCTCGCCACGCTTCTCCTGGGAGTCGGGGTCAAGGACGTGCTCGACCGCCGTGCGGCTCTTTCCCCTCGGGTTGCCATCGCCCTTTACCAGTTTATGCATCTTCCTCCTTGCTTCTTGCTTCGGGCTTCTTCTCTCGGCTTCGGCTTCTACCGTTAGCCTCGGCTTCTTCTCTCTTTCTCTTTTCTTCCTCTCTCTCGCTTCCTCTCCGGACGGCTCGGGCTCGAGCCGCTGGGCCTTGCTTATTAAAGAAGGCCCTTGTTGACCACCAAGTACGCACAGTGTAGATTTCTTGCGTCAAAGCCGTGTAGCGGGTTCGTCAGAGCTACTGCTGCACCCACACTCAGTGTCCGTCCTGGTCCTGATGAGGAACCGGTGCCCGATGGCTACAACCGCCGTTCGTCACTAGTTACACACGCAACACGCACAATATACAGACGTCTGGCGGCTGCGTTCCTGGCTTCGTGCTTGGCGGAGTTGCGATTGCCTGATTCCAGCTATCTACGCTGAACCTTGCAATGAGCAGCCGGGGGCTAGACTACCGGGGGCTGGTGTGATGTCGGGATACACCAAGTTCGCACGTAGCTAGGCTAAGACTAGAATAAGTACGGCTGGGGGAATAAGTACCCAAGTCTTAGGATATCAGCAGGACGGTACAAGCTCGGCTAACCGGACTTAAGCCGGACGGATTCGGATTTGGCAGGCCCGGCTAGAGGGTCGCTTAGATCCGAAACCGGAGTTAGCAGGACTCGGCTGGAGGGTCGGCCGAGATTCAAAACCACCCATTTCAATTGATATTTGTATAGGAAAATTAGGAAACGGAAAAGGGGCCAACAAACGCCCCAAGAACATAAGAACTAAAAAGAGCAGAATTTTTTAAGTCCACAACAAGTGCATACTCTTCCGGTAAGTCCCTGCACGGGCTGGATTATGCTGCCGTCGGTACCCGAATGGCATAGCTTGTAGGGTACTCGACTGGTAGCGCCAAGAGATCAAGGTCGGCCCCGGGGTTGGGGCGTGTCTCGCCGAGCGCGAAGAGAAGTTCCGCCAACTCGGCGGGCCGGTACGCCGGAAAGCCCGGGTGCCGTGACACTTCTAGCCGAGTTGCCTTTGCCTCGGTGACCTGTAAAGCGCTAGCGCGCCGCCGTCCATCCTTTGCTGGAGGGCACAGGGTTATTTGTTGGACGGAGCCAGCTAGCTCGGCTGGGCTCTGGTGTGGCTGACTTGGTTAGCCGGTGTCTGCCAAGGCGAGACACCCACCGTCCCGGAAGGGCCGAACCGCGAGGAGCCACCCTCTGGGCAGGCCAAACAAGCGCCGACCCGACTCGGCGGTTGTTGTGGTTTGGGCGGATACCCACATCTGACGATATTGGTGCGTTCTGCAACACCACAACTAGTGCCGCGACCCGGGAACAGGGGTGTGCTTCTTGTGTAGGTACCAGTTAACCAAGTTTCGAGCAAGAGAAGAGTGAAGATGGTCAAGGTGACGACTTCGCCGAGTGGATTGAGCCCAGCGACGGCTGTAGGTTCCCTCGCGCGAGAATCGACTCGACGAACTCGGCTGACTCGGCGGACTCGGCTACGATAGCGACCATGGATGCGACGGCAGACAAGGCACACAGTATCCAGTTCGACGACGAAGCGACACGATGCCATGGAGACGGTGAAGATGATGAAGGTGAAGATGAGGAAGAGAAAGCCGACGACCGCCGAACTACTCGGTGAAGTGGAGGAGCTCTCGCTCCAGGTAAGCCAGATGGGGAGGCCACTCCCGGCTGGGCGCAACTTGCCAGCCGAGCTCGAAGATGATGCGGACGACGACGATGATGATGATGAACAAGGTGTCGCTCCAGGGGGCCGTCCGCCCCTGATACCCAGAGCGACACGGAACGCAGATACGCCGAGTGCGAACCGTGTGTTAGCTCGACTCGGCGAAGAAATGCGGTCCGAAAGTGAATGGATGATGATGTTTGTGCCTGTGGCAATGCCACAAGCGAAGTGGCCGGTGCTCGGCCCTGAGTTGACCCAGCCAGTTAACAGCATCGACATTACTCAGCTCGTCGAAGACACGGTGCTGTTGCTGAAGGCCATGGGTTTCCGATGCAACGGTAGACCCAACAGCTTGATACTGGGCGACTGGTCGCTCAGCCGAGCTGGAGCCGAGTTACTCAAGTGCAAACGACGGCTGAGGTTGGCGTTCGGTCTGGAGCGGCTCGTGGGAAGCCGGCAGATGATCGCTCGGCTCACAGCCGAGTTTTCAAGGCATGATAGTGATCCCAGCCGAGTTCCTCTGCCGAAGACACCAGAAACGAAGAACGGCAAGAAAGAAGTGTTCCGATCAACAAAAGGGACCCCATACTATGAAGATTCTCATATGCAGACGCCAAAGACTCTGAAAGGCAGGAGTGCTCGCTACGCCGAGTTATACGATGCTGCTGACGAAGCTGAACTCGGCGGAGATGATACTGATGAGGGTCGAGATTACCGAGACAACGCTGAAGACTCGGCTAAAGACGTCATACGGCGACTCAGCTTGGATGATGCTGAACGTGACCGGGGCCATTACCTCGAGGTGCGTTCCCACGCATCACTCGACAAGATAGCCGAGTTCGAAGGTAAGCGTTACCGCTCCGACGATTCGCTCCAATGGCTGAAGCGCTTCATCTACGAGATGAAGGGGACAAGAATGCCCCAGGACTCGTGGTGCGAACCCTTCTCGCTGTGTCTCGGCCGAGCTGCGAAGAGTTGGTATCGTCAGCTGCCCAAAAAGACTCAGCGGAAATGGAACTTACTCAGTGAGGCGTTCCTCAATTATTACTGTTCGCAGTTTGACCAGTCGTCTCGCACTCGATACTACTCGGCTCGACGAAAGGAGAATGAGCCAATATGCGACTTCCTCATCCGGCTCAATGGATATGCCCGAACAGCGAAGATCCAGTACGGAAAAGGTGATGCAGACGCCTCAGACCACGTGGAGCATTTCTTACTCAACTGTGGGGACGACGACATCATGGATCTGTTGTACCCGATGCGCCTGGATGACATCGAGCGGGTGGAGAAAATAATTAATACGAAGATACTCGGTGAGAAGAGGAAACGGCAACGTGACCGGCTGAGTGGAAGCCGAAACCGAGATAGTCGTCGAGATGAGTCGCAGCGACGCCTCGAGTCGACTCGACTAACTGAAGGCAGAAGGAGCGAGCGCCGAGACGACCGTCGGGATGACCGGCGTGATTACCGCTGAGATGATCGGAGAACTCGACGAGACGATGGGCGTGATCGCCGAGATACTGTGGCAGCTACCGCTGACGACGAAGAGGAAGACGGAATGGAGTGCCAGCCGAGTCAACGATTGAGTCAGCATGACTATGACGATGATGAGAGTGACTGCAGCCGAGAGGCCTACTCCGACTCGGAAGGAGGGTCAGATCACGATTTCACTGACACTGGGCTCGCTGATGAGAAGAGTCGTGGGAGGACTGCTCGCGAGGACTCTACTATGTCCCAAAAGATTTTGACCAGAACTCAGTGTAGCTCGGCTCGACCTCAAGGGAGCTCGACTGTCCAGTGGAACTCAGCTAATCAACCTGCCGATACCACTAGCCGAGCCAACCGGTTCACTGACCGCCGAGATAATTATGGGCGTAGGGGTGACTCACGCGAACGA
>BSXT01001665.1:0-13955 GCA_030267785.1 Phytophthora fragariaefolia
CGACGTACAAAAGTGCTGGGATGATCACCGAAGATGCCACTAACGCGCGTTGGTCAGCCGTTAGTGTTCGACAGCAAGCTAATAGAAGTCTGGTTCTGACCCTCCGTTCCGCTAATTGCCAATTTGATTCGGTAGTCATAGGGTTACCAACTCGTATGCCAAGGTACCTAGCTGTCTCGCTTGCAGGTTGGTAATGAAAACCCACAGGAAGCGGTGGTAATGTGCTATTGGCTCTATCATTCAGCGAGATAATAATTGTCTTCGATTCATTGATGATGAGACCCGATGCCTGTCCGAATCGTGTTGTAATATGGAGAAGTGCTGACATGTAGGACGCATCCTGCAAATACGATGCAGTGTCATCAGCGAATCCCCCAACCTTAAGTTCGTGCGCGTCGGTGGCGGACCTAAGCTGAACACCCCGAATGGAACTCGACGTCTCTACCATCTGATATAATGGCTCCAATGTTAGAATGAACAGATCTGGTGCCAGGGGGCACCCTTGTCGAATGCCTCGAACGACATCGACTGTGCGCGAAGTCTGTCCATTGACAAGGAAGCGAATCCTACTGCCCGTGTGAAGCGCGGCAATTACCTTGACAAAATGAGGCGGATATCCATGTTTTATAAGAACCGCACACATAAATTCTCGGAATAATGAGTCGTATGCTTTAGCAAAGTCCAAGAAGACTGCAATGGCGTGCCTCAACTCGGGAATAGTTGAAGCCATTCGTTTCGCCACTGTATACAGGTCAATGGTGTCATGAATTTGGCGACCAGGCACAAAACCATTTTGATTTGGATGGATCCTGGTTGCCAGGGTTGGCTCCACTTTCGTGGATATCATCCTTGTGATGATCTTGTAATCAGTATTTAGAAGGGCCAACGGGCAATAGTTGAGAGGGTTTGAGCTGTCTCCTGTTTTCTTTAGACAGAAAATATTCGCCTCTACAAAAGAAGCGGGGAACGCCCCAGTTTTGTACCACAACGTGTACAATCTAGTCAGGACTGGAATTAACATCTCTGCAAAATCAATATACCAGTCGTTGCCGAGGCGATCTGGTCCACAGGATTGGTCTGCTTTGCACTCCTTTGAAGCTGCCGAGACGGCCTCTTCTGTAATAAAATTGTTATCAGCTGTTGGAGTCCCCCGGTTGTGTTGGCATCCAGTCAGACACTTGTGATATAACTCAGAACTAGGAATCGCTCCTTGCTGGATTGGAGCCCAAGCGTCCGCAAAAGTCTCCGATTTTTCGTGAATCCCTCTTACCGGACACCCTTCTGGTGGACGTAAGCTTGGTACCACATTATCACTGAATTTGCACGATATCCGGCTGAAAAATTTCTTGGTAGTTTTACCCGGAGTCCAGGTGTGGTCCCTGAATAGGCGCCTCTGTCGCTGTCGCGATCGTTCTCGTCTGCATTCCGCGAGAGCGATGTCCACTTTTTTCAAAGTGTCATGTGCCTCAGCCCCCATGCGGTCTTCCGCCTCGTGGCGAGCACTCGCCAGCGCTCGTAAACGTTGTTTTTCCAATCGTCGAATCTTTTGGCGATATGTGTTTGTCAATTTACGTCGTGCTGTGGTTTTTGATAGCAACATTTTTACGATTAACTGGGCTTTAAATTCGTCCCAACAACGTGCTGCCTCAGCCGCATTTGGGCTTTCAGCGTCTAACCGTCCCTGAAAATCACGTAATTCACGCTCGACACATTTTTGGTGTCATCCACTGCGAACTCCGGCGGTGGATACACGTTTGGTTTCTTAAATACCCTACTCGCGTTTTCAGGGGATTGAATATGAAGAAGAACACCACTATGGTCTGCTGTTGGGATTGGGGCTGGTTCCAGAGCGGTAGCCATGACCCACAGTCGGCTTTCGTCGTTAGTGTACCACCTATCCAGTCGGCTTGATGCCAACCCAACTCCATCAACGTGATTTTGAAATCTATGATAATCATCATAAAACTTCCATCGAGCATTTTCATAATGTATACCTGGGAGGTGGTTGGCTACGCTGTCTATAAGTCTCCAATGATGCATTAATCCACGCAGTGCTGGTGAATCATGCGTACCGGACAATGGCTGGTACGACCGATCGCAACGTTCGTTGAGAGTACAGTTGAAGTCGCCTCCCACAAAAAGTTTCACGTCTTCCGGAACCGGGATTTCCTGGAGCTGTGTAAAATACATATCTTGTTCTGACTTATCATTGGGAGCATAACAGTTAAAAATAATTACCTCCTCACCTTCTAACTTCCCCGTCAACGCCATGAAACGATCCGTCCAATACTCCTGAAAAATTGGTTCTGGGTCGATGAATCTACTTTTTGTATGAATCAGAATAGCCACGCCGGCGGAGCGTCCATCACTAGGAGCCCATAGTGATAATACTTTGCAATGCGGTCCAGCTCTGTAGCCCCATTGGCGTGCATGAAGTTGTGGCATAAGCCGTTACATGAGTTTCTTGTAAAAGTACAACGTCAAATACTCCGTTCGAGGATCGCCGCCGAAAAGAGGCAATCCACTCGTCCCGGTCTTGCTCCGTAGATCCCAGACCTCTTACATTCTGAGTAAGCAGCCCAATCGTCACATCATTCGCATCTAGAGGTACAGACCGGTGGTTGTCATTTGAAGTAGTATAATTAGCTCGCGCACTCGCACGATTCCGCCGGCGATACCGCCTGCGTTGTCGACGAAATTCTCTCTGCTGCCCGCGCCCATGTACTGGACCGAACTGTGTCGAGAATAATTCCTCCATGGTAGGTTGTCGAAGCCCACTAGGAGGGTATGTCAATTATTACTTGGTAGGTCAAGGACTACTTACGAGATCATGCCTAAAATTAAAAAATATTTTGAAAATATTTTTTATTATTGATGCCACCCTGCATTTTGCGCGTGATGCTGTCAATGGGGAGGGGATAGTTATTGACGTAAAGTTGTCGATGGGGGCGTCCTGAATTATTGACGTGATGCTGTCGATGAGGGGCTGAATGGTGGACATGATGCTGTCGATAGGGCGGTTCGAAATTGTGGAGGGCTATCGACAGGGGGGATGATTCGACATTGTGGAGTGTGAAGCTGTTGATAGGTGAGGTGGGACTAAAATTGTGGGTGTGCTGGCTTCACTATTGATGGAGATGGTGACTGCAAATCTAGTTACGTGAGAATCACTTAGTCAGGATGAAGAAAACAGTAGTGAGGTTGATTGCGCAAACAACATGTATTCATACGAAACCGAGAGCTCCAACAGTGATGCTGACTCAAACATCAGCAAGGCAACTGATTCTGATGCGAATTGGTTTGAGAGAAAATTGTCGAAAGACAAATTTAGCACTGCCGGTCTTCACAGAGAAACACACTCTTTTATTGGGAAGCGGTTTTCTAAAGATGAAAATGTTTTAGAAGGGTCGCATGGGTCATATTACGTGATCAGTTGTGGTGAGCATCTTAAAAAGCTATTCTGTTGTCACCTGGTTATAAGAGACGATATTCATTTTGCAATACGTATCCCGACAACGTACTATTACGCATGTGTGTACTACTATGTTTTTTTTCTAACGGAGTGTGCGCGCGAAACTAAAGATCCGACGAAGCAATTTGACATAATTAATAACGTATGCAGAAACGCCCCGTCGCGTCAGCCCCGCAAGTGTAGCACCGATGCCTCGGTCTCCAGTCATTTATTCACGAGAACCTCTGGCAGTACCGGCGGTAGCGGCTATCAGCTCTTGGTGACGCTGCTTGAGTCAGGCTTCTGCGAATATCTCTCGTTCGGCTGCAGGTGAGGTGCTCGACCACCTCTGGTGGAATTACAAAGTGAGGGTGCTTATAAAACAACACCTTCATGCTCTACAGCCATGTGCCCCGGTCTTCGTACCCCGCAACAAGACTCGCGAGGAAGTCTGGTGCACCATTGGTGTATATACAACTCTGAAGCCAGCCCGGGTTACTCCACCACGGGGTCAATAATTTTCTGACGCCCAGGACGAGCACCGGTGGCCAACGCAGCTTTTGCTGACTTCAGGTCCGACGGTTCAAGCGGTCGGATACCAATTCCTGGCGCTGATCAAGGAGATGGCCTGGTCGAGCTTGGGGTGGACCCCTCGACATTGGTCTGCCCCGACGTACTGGCTGATATCGCGCTAACGGCAGAGCTTTAGGACTCTGTTCTGCAATTGTCATCTTCGTCATCTATTAGGCTGCAACACTTAGCTAGCTCAGAGACTTAATTCGCAGTATCATTCCATTCACGTCATTCTCCACAGTTATTCCAATTCGTCAAATCCACATTCGAAAGTTCGTTCATAAATTCATGCAAACATCGTACAGTAGCTACTTCTGCAGAGTAGGCTGGCTCTTCATCCCCATCCACAGTCCTTTTTGTGTGGGCTTCTAGTCCTCGTCAGCGACTTGGACCATCTGAAACCTCTGAGAACTGCATTTCTCACACAATTAATCATAGTGAGGTGTTGGAATTCGATCGGGTACGGAAAGCTCCGCGGCGACGTCCAACGGTGTTGAACCTTCGGGTGAAATGCCATCGGACCTCCTGTTAGCGTGATCTCGGAGCGTTTCGCCAAGCAACTTCGCTTACGCGAAGCACGAGGCCACGGACGATGTATGGAGATACAGGGATTCACCAAGGGAACGATGGCAACAACCAAACGAGCCCTCGCTAAAGTAACCCTGGGGGTGGAATCAAGAGTATGAGTATGAACTATGGGTTATGGACCATGGAGCCAGGGTGGACGTAGTCCTCGGAACAGATTTTATGATTCCGGCTGGTGTGCGTCTAGACCTCTTTCATGCGACTGCTCGGCTTCCTGACGAGGTTGAAATTCCTCTCATCAAGACGCAGCGCATGGCAGACACGCGGGACGAAGGCCATCATGTCCCTGACGGACCCACCGAGGTTCTGACTATACCGGGCATGAGTCGCGAGACTATCGGTCGATGCGGCAACCCCCGACCAACGAGATTCATGAGTTATGGGTTCGGAGGACGAAGGAATTAATACCGAAGGTAGTGGAGTTTCGACGAGGCCGTCCACGGCGGGTACGGGTGACGAACACCTCGGACCGCTTAGTCACGTGCCCAGTGCATCTACCTTTCTTGTTGTGGGTTCCCAGAGGGGACCTACCGAGGACGGAAGGGTGCGTGCGACTAGGCTAGGACAAGTATAACGAGTGGCGAGTCCTCGCTTACTCCCGTTCAAGAGACTCAGATCTCTATAAGGCTGAAGGCGAGATCTACAAACGACGGCTGGCAGCCCAACCATCGGCGGTGAAGGGTGCCGTATACGACTCCCACAAAGATCCTGAGACGACCGAGTGAATCCTCGGAAGGGAGCGTGTCTGATAGGGATGATCAGGCGGAGTGCGCCACCGCTACGACAGAGCCTTCGACGGAGGTGATAGCAGAGGTGGAGCACCAAGAGGAGGCACGTCCGAAACCTACCGCACACTCTGATAGGGTGTCGGAGGGTTCGGAAGTGATTCAACTGAAACTGGAAGGAGCCTATCTCGCTGCTGCTACAGTGTCTGAAGATTGGGATGATCGCGACGCTCCAAATGCGTCAGAACGTCCCGGTAATACTATTGAGTTTAAAGATTATGCTCGCGAATTGGCGTTTCTGCCGGACCTTACCGAGGCCGCCTCTACTACGCTCGACTATACTGGACCACATGTTCGGCACCCGTCTCTGAGCGTAGAGCAGCAGGATCGCGTGGTGAAGGTTCTGAAGAGCCATAAGCGAATCATGATCTCGAGTGGAAATGCTCTACCACCACCTGCCTACGGCGTGGTGTGCGATATCAAGGTTCAAGAGCATCCACCTATCAAACAGAAGGCTCGGAGGATACCGCTTCGACATCTGGAACAACTTTATGAATTGCTGAAAGGATTGTTGAAGGCGGGTCCCTTCATTGCCTTCTCGGATAGCCCATGGGAATCGCCGATTGTGATTGTTCTGAAGAAAAACGGAGTGGATATTCGGTTGTGTATTGATTGTAAGTTGGTAATCTCTGCTACGGCTATAATGGAATATGCGATGCCCTTGGTTGATGACTTGCTTACGGACATGGAGAAGTATCTGTGGTACTGCTCCCTTGATGCTGCCAGTGGATTATGGGCAGTGATGATGACTCAGAGAGCTCGGAAGATCTCTGCTTTTGTTTGTGCACTGGGGCATTTTGAGTGGCTTCGAATGCCGTTTGGATTAACAAATGCCCCGATAATCTATCAGCGGATGATTGACAATGCTCTGTGGGGATTCGTTCAACCTCGAGGAGGTTGGTCCGCCTTTGCGGAACGCGTTCAGACAGCTGAGGCTGCAGATACAGCCGTCGGTGGTTCACCTACCGACACTGTTACCCATAACCGAACTCGGTTCGAAGCCGACCGTGAGAGCTCGGATTTGTCCGACTCCCTTTCGGTGGTTGTGAACGATCCCAGGGGCGACATGTTCGCTAGCGGCGAAGCTGACCAAACCTCGCTGGTACCGATTTTTGAACGAAGGTCGTTGGTTGATGATATATGTTTCGGCGGTGAGTCATTTGACTCCTGCCTCAAGACGTTAGATCGATTATTGAGTCGCTTCGAAGAATGCCGGATTAGCGTCAGCATTATCAAGAGCATGTTTGTACAACCCACGGTTGATCTTGTCCCACGCGGTGCTGATGCGAAGAAGCTTAAGGCAATCACAGAGCTCTCGTTCCTGAAGACGAAGAAAGGTAAACAAGCCTTTCTCGGCGCACTGAATTATTATAGTCGGTTCATCCAAGAATTCGCGGTCTACGATGCAGCCCTCTATCAAGTGCGCGAGGAAGACGTTAGACCCGGTGGAGACCTGTTCACTGCGAAACGAAGTTTCACAGCGCTTCAAGCGAAAGTTGCTGATGCACCTATTCTGAAGCACTTTGACAGAGCCAAGGAGGTCCATGTGATGCTGTTTGCCAACGAATGGGCCCTGAGCACTACGCTTATGCAAGAGCATGATGGGGTCATGCATCCAGTCCGTATTTGTGGACGTGTGCTAAAGCCAATGAGGTGAATTACCACGCAGCCGAGAAGGAGGTGTTAGCGCTGCTTCTACTACTAAAGTCATGCTACACTCAGTTGGCCTGGCGTACGATCAACGCCTATACCAGGTTTTCGACATTGGGGTGGATCAATACGTCCAAGACACTCTTCGGACGGTCCGCCCAGTTCGCGGTCATGCTGACTCCGTGGCACCTGGTGGTCCACCGAGTCACCGAGGATGACAGTGCATTCGCCCAACTGCTCCACTCCACGATCACAAATTTTGTGGGACTAGACAAGGCTTTGCAACGCGTCGCACCACCCTCCAAACGGACTTCGATGATTCGAATGGACCGGCGCTACTATACGCACGCCTACCGAACAACCATCGAGGTTTCGTTCTGTCATTCGACGGCTCGGCCAAGACACCGAAGCATGGAGGGTATGGAACCTGTGCATGGATTATCTGGCGACTCCCTGACTGGAAGATAGAGATCACTGCGAGTGCTTATCTCGAGAGCGCAACGGTGAATCAAGCGGAGTACATGGGTATGAACGAGGGCTTACGCGCCGCGCAAGCCTATGGTGTAACCGACCTAGTCGTCGTTGGTGACTCGAGACTCGCAATCCAGCAATCTCTAGGGGTGATCGCATGCCTGAAGGAGTCGCTTTTGACTCAGCTGAACATACACCGAGAGCTCGTTGCGAGATTTCAATCCGTCAGATACCTCCACGTCACCCGAGAATACAACGCTTCGGCGGACTCGCTGGCAGGAGAGACGTTGACGGCAAAAGAAGCCAAAACAATATTAACCGAGGAGTCGAAGAGCAAGCTGGAACAACTAAACCGAATTCACGAGGTCATCTATGAGAGACCGAACCGAGAAGTCACACAAGTCAGTACCCTGAGGACTCTGTCCGGGGATATGGGGACTCAGCGTGATATTTTTTTCGATTTCGCACATAAACCGAGGTTCGTAGCGGCTTTAACTGGGCAACAAACCCAGACCGCCAAGAAGCGAGTGAGATTTGCGGATACCCATGATGAGGACTCTGAAGCGTTACCTGTGGAACCAAAACCGCCGGACCGACCGAATGATGTTACAGCCGAGTCGTCACACGTTGAAAATGGTGAAATATCCCCTGGGGCAGCCGAACAGCCGCCTAGTGCTGAAGATGTCGACCCATTAGAAGTGCAAGAAGAACGACGCCGTAGAGTTGGCAGGGCTCAATACGAGGAGCTTCGCTGGGCCAACCTCAAGTTGGTGTTGAAGGGCGGAAGCTCGAGTCTTGGATATAAAGCTGACCGAGAGGCCTGGAAAATGGCAGACCGATTTGTGCAAAGCGACGATGGTTTACTATATATCTTAGGAGAGAACCGTCGGTGGGGCAGAGATCGGATGAACGAGGCCGTCCTCCGCCTAGTGGGACGATGTTGCTACCACCGAATTTAGACAGTAATTATTTCATCAATTAAGGTACTTCAGCCCCGGCTTTGATATTCTCAAAACAGATGCGAAGATCCTCACCCATTAAGTAGGGGGAAACTATTTATCTTCGGTTTGGTGTGTGCAAAATACATCATCCTGGCTCAGTCTTTTAGACTCATTTCTAGATTTGGGAATCGTGCGACTTAGCGAATTCGGGGCGAGCGGAACTATTTTGGTTTTGGTATCCGTATTCGGTGATACCAATTTTTTCTTACCAAAAAAAGCGCGTATATTGAAGTTAAAGCTGAACATCGCGAGCTGCCTCCTTACCTAAGAAAGCCAAGGCCTTGTGAAGGAAGCGCATCCGCAAGTACGGTACCAACTTATAAATGGAATCGTCCCATTGCGCGTTACTGAGCAGCATTTCGAGTACTGCTATACACCACACTCCACATGAGCTGCCATCTTGCTGAGTGCACCACTCAATCTTTTTGTATGTCACCCTTCCTTTCAGGTCCAGAATATGCTCAACTACTGTCTGCATACTCTTCTCGATAGTAGCATAATTGCGTTTGCTCTGAAGCGGGTCGAACATGAAGCATTTTGCAGTCATATCTTCTCCAATTGTTCTGCCGACAAGGAATGACACCCAGTGGCGGTCGATGTTGATAATTCCGATGACACGCTTGTTCTTCGGGTGACTGGCTCCAAACCCTTCCGCAACACGACGTTTTTGCTCTGGGATAACAAAAGCATGGTAGCTTGGGCTGATGATGCCAACGTTCTCGAACTGATCTCGGAGAACCTATAATGACAGTAGAATTGATGTGGTGTGAAGCCACAGATTCTCGCGGAAGTCTAGCAACTGGTGACCATTGACGCAGTCACCTGGCACACGATTCACTCCTAGATTTAGGGTCTCCACGTACGCCTTGTGCTCTGTCTATAAACATAAACTTTTTAGTCTCAGTATCGATTTAGCGCGAATATTTGGATTGTAGTTACCTTTGGAATATTGGATCTGTCCGCAAATGGAGCGCGGAGATCTCCCATGCACCACTCCACCTTGTCAATCCACAGGGTAGTGCGTAGCACTAAGCTGAACCGTTGTTGAGCTTCTGCTAGGCTTGCCATAGCATCAAGTTGATCAAATGTAGCGTATCCATAGTCTGGCCAGTATGCAAGAAGATCAATATTTTGCTTGAGCTTTATAGCGTCAATGGCTTCAAGTACGTTGGGTAGCGGAGGAATTTTTGGTAATGACAGGGACGTCTTGACCCACTTTGAACTCTCTGACCGATAAGGGGCCAGAATTGTCCACCCGAGGAAGAACAAGTGCGTCAACCATGGCTTTTGAGTGGAAAAGACTATAGGGACCGTCTAGTAGAGCCGCCACTTCATCAAATGAGACGAACTTCGAAATTGTACCTTGGCGATATTTTGCTGCCATTTCTATCGCTGCGTCCCGATCTTGCTTTGCTTGAGCACGCTTCCGCTGAGCCTTGGCCATTCCATTAATAACTGGTCGCTTTCGGAAACTCCACGAAACCGCCTTCGCACGTTCTTTTGAAGACTTGCTGGATTTGGTAGCTTTTGGTCTAAGTTTGGTAGCCTCTTCTGATGAGTTGCTTCCAGACCCTGAAGGTAATGTTACAGATTCAACACCGCTTGTATGAGTGTCTTGTTCTGCGTTTGCAGCAAACATATCTGTCGAGCTGTATTTGTCAGCACTGCTATTGTGTTCTATGTCAGTATTTTCATCATTCTGCAACGTGCCTGATTCGATATTTCTCTCAGGAGAGGACGCCACAGCACAAAGCGACAGTTGTGATAGGCGTGCTCCTTCCACAGATGAAACTTGTGATAAGCCTGGAAACACCACACTTTCGCGCTCTGCAAACTCAACCATATCGTCTGAGTGAAGCGCTTCATAGAAATCTTGCAGCCACTTCAGTGCAACTCGAAATGTCGGTGTAGATTGCAGCGCCATACGATCAACGATCCTTTCAGTTACAGCCCTGGCTTCCGAGTACTTGGTATCGCTCGTTATTGCTCGCTCCTTTGGCTGCGGCGGGCAAACCGCTTGCTTCAAGCCTCCGCATGGCAGATCGCCGGCGTCGATGTTGTTCTCAGGCGACTGGACAATCCATCTTGTAGGGAAGGAACCCATAGGCGGGATTACTGTTTCAAAGTTGCAGGTGCTTCTGATGTACATCACGTGACGGCATGGCAGCAAGCACGTACTAATGAAGATGCAGTTGCAGGAATTAGTCTAGACATTATAGCATCACAATGTAAACCATGAGAAAACCATACCAAAATGACACTGAACTAACTAAACCTCTACCGAATACTTTTTCAGCTTACCCTAGTGTTGACTTCGTATGTTGCTCCTGACCTCGGACTCGTTAACCTTGCCAATCCAGGAACCCCAAGCTCCACTTTGTAGTCAGCATTAAGGCCGGTGGCGAGAGCATGCTCATTGACAATCAAATTAAAAGCAAAAGGACTCAATTGAAGAGCAAGTAGTGTCAGCTCTCGATCTTCACGAGAACGCGAGGGGCGACTTCCAACCCGGTGATATTCAGCAAGATACTGTTCTTCGGCGTAATTCTGAAGCGTGATGAGTGTCGAAAGAAGCTGATCTATAGTGAAGGAATCGTTAATGATATCCTTTAATTTTCCCCACTTCGTTTCGGTCCTGTTGTTTGTGTTGTTGGTGAGGTGTGGTATGTTTCCACGCTTGTAGGCAACCCATTCATCTTGTGTACTATCCCAGTACGTCGTGAACGTGCGATAGAACTCATGTGACATATCACCACCAAGTGCAGTCAACAACGCTCCTTTCGCGTCATCGTATTCGTCCTTGTTCGCAGCATACACTAGCAGCCGAACCAGGCTTTTAACTTCCTTCTTAGATGCAGGTGCTAGACGTGCCGCCTGCTTCTTCAACCACGTTATTACATGCCACTGACACAGGAGTTGACGCGCATCAAGCAGCTCGTCTCGGAGAACAGCTTTTTCGTGGACAGCTTTGTCGGACATTACTACCTGAATCTTGGCCCAGTCTGGTTTGTTCGCTTTGAAATCTTAACAACGCGCCGCAGATTGTCCTTATGCTCGCTGTTTACAAGTGCATGGTGAACATATTGACCCTGTCGGATTCGTTAGATCAGTATTTTTGGTACACAACAACTACCACCTCATCTACATCGATACCTTTCCGAATACGTCATGCACTACGAAACTGAACAGCTTGTAGCGGTTCACATTCGTGTCATGTGTGGAATCAACCATAATCACCTCCGGAAACGCCTCGAATAACCTCTTCATTCTAGCTGTCTGGAAAGTCGCAATTCGTGCAACGTTCGTCTCGCAATCCACCAGTACATTAGCCGAATTTCCACCGTGTTGTCTACAGAATTCTTCCAGCACTGCAAACGCGCGCTGTGCTTCTGTCAGGTCCGCATGCTCTTCGTTCCTATGCCGTTGAACCATGTTGTGAACGTCCCGCAAAATGTTTTTTTCTGTACCAAAAAATCGATTATTCACAGAAATATGAGAGTGTACCAATTTTATACCAAAAATAAGAGACCATTACCTGTGCGTTCCCGTAGATACTGCAGTATCCCCTGTGCGTTCGCACCAGCCTTGCGCAACACCTTCACTTCTTCCGGCAACTTGGGGTCCTTCACCGTTCTATTTTCTGCATAGTTTCCCCAGATGTGCCTGTTCAAATTGTGGTTATGAAAACCTGAGGGATTCACGCGCAAATACCAAGACCCACTGAGTCGGGCAGTTACTCGCACGTTAACCCTCGCGTTGCCCTTGGTGTCACGGATGTTGTTGTGATTGCGCTTCCCTTTTCCTCGAGGCTCATAGGGTTGCCCGTGCGTGCAAACCAACGTTTTGGAGTATGTAATCCACTCTTCCGGTATCAATGTGAGGCGTTTCCTTTGTGTGTTTTCCTTCCCGTCTTCTTGAATTCGCTTTTTGCAGGATCTGCTTATTTCGAAGGAGAACCGACGTGCGTGTACGCTTAGAGAACTGCTGATATGACTGGACTTAAAAATTCATCGAATGTTTCGTGAAAATTTCCCCAAGAGTCAAATGAGCTTTTGAAACCGTGGAACCATGCAGGTTCTGCGCGTTTGGCTTGAAGGTCATACGTTTGGTTGGAAATTCGGTGTACATTCGGGTGTAACTTGCACAGAATCTCACTGCCAACCTTGTCATCTGCGACTGCGGCATCGTCTTGTTCACTCTCAGCGTTGCCAGCAGCATCATTTCCGGCGCCTTGACTAATCTCGTCGACAACGCCACTGTCGTCACTGCTGCTACGGGCAGAAGCCGCATTATCTTCGTAGTCCGAATCGTCATTATTACTTGAAGACGGCTCGCGATCAGCTTCATCAAGAACAGACAGCACCTCGCCCAGTGCGCCGCTGTCGGAGTCAGAATCGGGCTCAATGTCAAACATCTCACGCACCTCACGTGTTTCACGCTGCTCGATCCTTCTCTGATCCAATGTGGATTTACCGCGCATACCAACGTCTTCTTGCTCTAGCATGGCAGCTGCATGTCGCGTAAGCTTGCTTCGACCGGACAACGCAAGTCGAACAGTTTGGTCGTCGAGGCGTCGTCGCGCAACATTCTCCGCGCGATGTGCCTCCAGCAGCCAACGATTGGGTACAGTCCGTGTGCGCAAACTTCCAAAATCAGCGTGGGAGTCATCTCTTAGCTTGCGCTCTTGGTTGCGTGCTCGCGTTCGGTCTTGCTCCGCGCTGTCGCGTTGCGCGCGTGTCACCCCAGCATGGGAGTGGTGAAACGGCACGCGTTCCAGCTATAGACATTGCGTTAGAACGACCGATTAACAGAGATAATGACGTCGATAAACGCACCGTATCCGAATCCGTCGTGCGAGCCATGCGCTCGGAACTTCCGACTTGCTACTGATCCTGAGGGGGGGAATCGACGAATGCCAATAATTTGGATTCGGCGCTAATTTGTCAAAAATCGACGACCGGCCACCGTAAGGAAATTTATCTTCGTTTGCCCCCGAAGTTCAACCCGACCCACAGAAACTGGCTTGATCTGATTCACCAAACGTTCACATGATTTAACCACATTCACACCGATTTTGTTTTCCAGATTCGGGGGTAGCAGCGTCTCCCCGCCTAGTGGTACCGACAACGATGGTTCAAGAAGTGTTACAGAACTGTCATGACTCACTGGAAGGAGGTCATCAATGTAGTGGGCTTACTTAGCTCACTACTTTAGCTTACACGTGTGCGCGACGTGTAGGAGGAAGCGTAGGTTTATTTATATTAGATTAAGTATACTTAACCTTGTAAGTATAGTTAACCTAAATAAAAAGTATTAATAACCTTTTTGGGTAGAAATGAGAACTGAATTTGAAATGTTAACTTTGGCTTTGCCTCCTAAAACTGATATCTATAAAGAGAGGATCTGCCAACGAGTGGTTGGCAGAATCTCTGTCCTAAT
>BSXT01001666.1:0-18790 GCA_030267785.1 Phytophthora fragariaefolia
CGGCTCCCGCCGAGACCAGGCAACCAAGCCAGTCGAAACCTTGGGAAGCCAGCTGAGCTCACTGACTTCCGCCTTGACCCCGTGCCCTCCACCAAAGGATGGACGGCGGCGCGCGAGCGCTTTTACGGGTCACCGAGAGCAACGGCTACTCGGCTAGAAGAGTTACGGCACCCCGGCTGACGGGCGTACCGACTCGCTGCACTAGCGAGACTTGTCCTTGCGCACTCGGCGAGATTGCCCTGCCCCGGGCCGACTTCCTCTTGGCGCTCCCTGTCAACACCCTACAAGCTATGCCTCTCGGGTGCTGACGGCAGACATAATCCAGCCCACGCAGGGACTTACCGGAGAGTGTTCCCTTGGTTAGGACTTAGAAGATTCTGCACTGTTTAGATCTTATGTTCCTGAAGAGCCGCTAGGGCTCTTTCTACTGTCTCCTACATTCCAATACAAATACCAAGTATAACGAGGGCAGTTTTGGATCTCAAACCGCCCCCCAAACTTCTCCTTTGTAACCTACACCGTAATTTGCCAAGTCGGTGGCTCGGCTGGAAGTACCGTATCCGCTCTCAAACTGAGAAACTTTTCCGCTCTGAATCTGAAACACCGGACATGTATCCATCCAGTACCGTGACCGCTCGCAACTTGAACCAGGCGACCGCTCGGAAATTGAAACAGGGACCGCTCTTGGCTACATCTGGCTAGGGTCACCCGTAATTGGGAACCTAATACACAGCGACCACAAAATCGGTGTGGCGCTACACCCCAGATACAACATTAGCGGAAGCCGAGTCACGTATTAACTGGCTACAAGCTAATCTGTAAAGACCCTGGAGAATCACAATATGGTGGGCATCATGTTTCAGCGCGAGCAAAATAAACTGGTGAAGTATTTGGTCGCAGCTCTCGCGCCTGCAACATTCAAGACTGAGGTTCAATATCGAATTGACCAATAGCAAAACAAGAAGTACAAACGGGACGTCATCGAGTTTTCGCAGTGGCTAACAACGCTTTTGGCTTCCTTCATGGTTCGGGAGAAACCCCTGCTCCAACAAAATAGTTTCAGTAAACTACAACATCAGAATTCAAGTCAGAACACTCCACGGGGCAACGCTACATCCAATGCTGCTACCCCTCCGAGTTTAGCAGTCGCATCAACAAAACAGACTTCGCAGAAACAAGGAGCGGCAGCAAATCATTCTCCTCAGAGGGATAAATCTCATCGAAGAAACTTCGGTGGCCGTGTTTGAAATGTCAGTCTCGAGAGCATCGGGTCAGAGACTGCCCGCTTGTGCAGCCTGGCGAAGCCAAGCAGCTTGATGACGAGTTTCATGCGTCTCGCCAGGTCGACACTAAGGAGACAAAGCCGCCTGTAGGGGGTTTGACACGATTAAAAACAGCTGACAGTAGCAATAACGGCTCCAGTTTGGAGAAGGAGCGAGTGGGTGGTCAGGGTTTGGTGATCCTGGAACAGTGGACGCTACAGTGTTGGGATTGACAGTCCAAGCGTCCCTGCTAGGCTCTGGCGCTGATGCATCTTCTGTTTCGCGTGGATTTATCTCCGCATTGCATGAGCAAGGCCAATTTGTATCTGTTATCAAGCGTGAAACTCCTAAAGAATTTGAGCCTTTTGGTCCAGGTACCGTGAAACTCTACGAGCAAGCCAAATTTGACAAAGGCGTCCTGCATGCGTCAGCGGGGCCGCCCGTGCTGCAGAACTTGGAGTGCTGGATTGATGAATCTGACCATACGATGGCGTTGACAGTAGGTCGCTCGGTGATGGTGATGCTAGGATACTCGACGGACGGTCTATTGGTTTTAGCTTTGTAGAAGCAGACAGAGTGTGCGCTCCCAACTGGAAATAACGTCTTGCCGTGGCGTCTCATGAGAGCTCAGCAACTGCGCGAAGTTTCTTGCTATGATGAAGGTCTGATGGACTTCCTCGTCAAACATCAGTAGTTGATGACAATTTGAATCAAGGACATTCTTACCCGAGACAAAAAAATGTTGCTGAGAAGAATGTAGAGCAAGTTCGCGATCATCTTTTACGGGCGATCGAGGATGCGAGCCAGAGAGGTTTGCGAGGCGAAGCGCTGAACAGGCTGAAAACCGCTTTGGAACAACACAAAGCAGATTTCTGTGTGATTTTTGGACTGTATCCTCCCGTAGGTGTGCCACCGTTACGTGTGCAGTTGAAGCCGCGCGTTACTCCATTTCCTTGTTCTACGCGGTGCTATGCCCCTATGGAACGAGTATTCATGGACGCTCACCTCGCGGAACTAGACGATTTGGGGCGTGTGTACAGAAACTACAGCAGTCGGTGGGCTTCCGCACCAAGCGTAGTGCCCAAGCCGCCACCTGCAGCCTTCAGGAGGTCCATTGATTCGAGGTCTGTCAACGATCAAACCATCGGGATGCGGTGGCCCATGCCCCAGTTAGACGTGGGCATCATGCGCGTGGCTGGAGCAAAAGTATTTTTCATTTGTGTCTCGTTTCGCGGGTATTGGCAACTTTCGTTGCATCCAAACTCACAGGAGATTTTCACCTTCATGACACATTGTGGCATGTATACTCCAACCCGTGTACCAATGGGCACAAAAGGTGCGGTGTCCTACTGCCAAAGTGTAGTCGAATTAATATTTGGCGACCTGGTATATCGTGGAGTTCTTGTGTGGCTCGATGATATCCTTTGTTATGCAGAGTCGGAAGAAGAACTTATGGAGTTGCTGGAAGAAGTCCTCCAGGGTTGCGCCAAGTTTGGCCTTAAGCTCAATCCTGCGAAGTGTCGGTTTTTCATGAAAGAAGTCACGTGGTGCGGAAAGTTATTTCTGCTGACGGAGTGATGCATAGTCCAGAAAGCGTTCAAGGGCTGGTTGACATGGTGTCGCCTACCACGGCTACAGACCTACAACAAATCGTCTGTGTCATCAATTGGATGAGAGCCAGTATTTCCGAGTTTGCCCGTGTCTCAGCACCGCTTTATGATATTCTCGAGAAAGCAATGCAAGTCAGTGGAGAGCGGACCAAACGAAAGCTTAGAAAAGTTTCGCTAGCTAGCGTTGGTTGGGGTGAAAAAGAAGCGGACTGTTTGGCGAACGTTAAAACCTAACTTTTTGGAATTGTGCCACTTGCTCATCTAAAAGCTGATTGGGATCTTGTCTTGGTAGCGGATGCCAGTTTGGATCACTCGGGTCCTGTAATTACTCAATTAATACTCCCGAGGATGCAAGTAAACCGCTACTGGAACAACGGTATCAGCCGCTAGTATTTCTCAGTGGACACTTCCGTGGAGTGTCGTATCGCTGGCCAACTATCGAAAAAGAGGCGTTCGCTCTGGTGGAATCGTGCAAAAGACTTGAATATTTGCTTCTACGGCCACAAGGATTTGTCTACTAACTGACCATCGTAACCTTGTTTACATTTTCAACCCTTACGCTTTGAACAGCAACATGCAGCGTTATCAGGCAGACAAGCTGCAATGCTGGAATGTCGCTCACATTATTTCAGCATGAATTTTAGCACATCAGTGGTGAAGATAACGTTTGGGCCGATTTATTTTCTAGGTGGGAAGCTCCTTTGGACGCTTCGAAGTCGGCTCGCATGCATCAGCTCGCTATAATCGATCAAGTATCTCCTCTCCAAAGCTCCGAGTTTGAGTGGCCCACGTGCAAGGAAATTGATTAATTGCAGAAAGCTACTCTGTCGCGACAAGTGAAAAGTAATATTCGCTGGGGCGATTATCGTGGTGCTTTCACTGATAAGGATAAACGAGTGTGGATTCCGGATGATGATATCGATTTGCAGTAGCGTCTGTGCGTAATATCAAACGCACGAGCTAGTGGTCATCGCGGCGTAGATGCATCGACTTCAATCCTAAGTAATATATTTGTGTGGAATCCCCTCTCACCGATATGGCTTCGTTTGTGGAGGGTTGCATACATTGCATCAGCACACAAGAAAAAAGTGCCTCGACTTTATGGTGAAACACTACGAGCCACTCAGCCGAACGAAGTTCTTCATTTTGATTTTCTTTCATTGCCTCGAAGTGAACATTCGACTGGTTATGTGCTCGTCCTCAAGGATAATATGAACGGGTATGTAGAACTTGTCGAATGGCGAGAGCGACGTCGGACTTCGCATGCCAAGGTTTGATTGACTGGTTTAAGAGATTCGGCGTTGTTCACACTTGGGTCTCAGATCAAGGTCCGTATTTTACTAGCGACGTGATTGATAGGCTGTGCCATAAACTTGGAGCGCTCCAGCACTTCGTCACGGCATATTCACCATGGTGAAATGGTTCGGTTGAGCTTGTGAACCGATTGCTGCTGCGCAGTCTGAAAGCTATGCCCAGCGACCTCAACTTGCAAATTAAACAGTGGTCGTCTCTTCTACCACTCGTGCAAGCAGCGAAGAATGTCATGCCCTCGGACCGACTCGGGTTAATCGCACCAATTACAGCTTTTACTGGATTACCAGGGTCGTCGCAACTGAATGCCATCTTTCCGCCTTTTTATGCAGAATTTTTTTCTCTTTCCTGGATCGAAGAGCAACAGCATAAACGCCTACGAGAGATTCGCACAGCTTTGGATGCTATTCACCAGCAGAGCTCAGAGACATCGTCGCACAAAAATGCCCAAACACGTGGTCGCAAAGCGAACAAACCCGGCGTGCGGATGCCAAAGTTCGCAATTGGTGATTTTGTCCTGTCTGCGTCAGCGGTCCAAGGCGGCAGCAAACTAGCTATTTTGTGGCGTGGTCCGAAGCGGATCGTGCGCCCACTCAAAGATTATACGTTCAAAGTGCTAGATCGGTGCGCGCCTAAAGGTGTCGTCGTTCGTCATGCGTCGCAACTTAAGTTTTTTCGGGACTCTGAACGTGGTGGTACGGAAGATCTGATAGCAATAACGAATTGGCGAACCAGCTGATGTACATCTTCGTACGTCACGTCTGCAGGTTCCCATGACGCTTCGTCAGGGTCGACACCGATCCACTGGACAAAAATCTCACACTTATGAGAGACGTGACCCAGTCGGCACTCCAACAATTTTTCCACCAAATACCCCCCTTCACCATGAAGAGCGAGTATCTCTCCGAAACATTATTTGGCACGTCAAATGTGGACGATATTGGCACCGGACGACCTAATTGAGACAACAGAAATTCGCCAAGTTGGTCGCGGCCGTCGTCGATGGGGGGAATTGTACCCACACCCAGAGATACAGGCATTGTGTACCTTGGCTACAAAGTACTTCGAAGTATCTAGTCTGTAGCCATTGAGTAGTGCGTGTGCATGTGGGGACCTGCTGAGCTCGCCCCCGAGACGACGAGAGATCAATGTCAGTTCCCATTTTCTCCGCAAAGCTAAAGGAGATGTCGAGGAAGACAGATCAGCTCCCACGCCGATAGTCGCAAGCAACTATAAACCAGATTCTCAAACAAATGTAGCATCTAAAATCACTTCCAACTGAGCTGGTGGACACGAAGACTTTCCAGAGCTGGATTCTGGACTGGCAGCTGGGTCTCCTAGTGTAAGGGAAAAGACCCAAGACATCAGGTGTCTGTTATTTTCTTTGGTCTTGCTCCTCAAAATGGTCAGTTGCCATAGTTAAGCACCTATAAGTATCAATATTTTGGCTCCTCGTATTACTATTCAGTATAGAGAGGATAGAGTTCATAATTTACTTAAATTTGTATGTGAAGCGCTGTGATCAAGGATGGGCACGTCGTGATGTACGTGCCGATCAAAAACAATGTGTTAGCCGTTGACCGGGGAGTGCCGAAGGAGATGGCTGGCGGTTTGAAGGACGTGGTCATGAGTGCAATAAATGTGTCAGCTGCACAAAGAGCAACCACACAGTCGGGAACATTCTTGTACTTTCATCGCCGTTTCGGTGACTTGAGTTACGATGACATAGAGCGATTGGCTAGGGACCCAGCCAACAGAATTGAGCTCACAGACCATACGAGGCAAAATTTCTTGACCTGCGCAGAAGGAAAGCAGAGCAAGAGCGCACACCCTCAACAAGACAGCGGAAGAAACCCTCCTATTGATGTTGTGGGCGGCGTAATCCGCAGCGATCTGATGGAGACGATCACCCCTATGTATCGCAGGAAGAATAGGTACATTGTGAACTTAGTCGACCACAAGTCGAACTACTGCCGGGTATTTGCCTCCAAAACCAGAGACGAAGCTGCAAAAAAGTTTCAACAATTTATGGCATTCTTTGAGCGCAGGTTCAACGTGCGAGGCCACATGTTGAGAACCGACGGCGGAGGGGAATACCGAAATTTGGATCTTTTCTGTCAACAGACTGGCGTTGCTAGGCAAGTGACTGAAGCGAACACCTCTGCGTCGAATGGGAAGGCGAAACGAATGCATCGCACTGTGACGAACATGGTGCGGTGCATGCTGTTTGGATGCGGGCTGCCACTGAGCTACTGAGGGTATGCCGCAGAATACGCCGCATATGTATTGAACAGGATGCCGACGCGGGCAAACGCTGGGAGAAATCGCCGATAGAGATTCTCACTGGCCAACCAGCTGATGCCGTAGACGTGATGAATTCAGATCTCCATGCAAAGTGTACCAAAATCCCAAGACAAACGCGCTTAGCAAACGCAACACCCCAGGCATCATCCTGATAAAGAACGAGGACACGAAGGGTTTCATAGTGCTGCTGTCGGGTCAAAGGTGATGACCACTACGCGGCACTTACGTGAGATTGAGACGCTGACACAGAGTGACAACGCTCAGCTCGAGCCGGTGATCGAGAGAGAGACCGAAACCGAACTAGAGGACCTCGCCAGGGAGCGACAGAACAGGCGAGGGCGAGGTGAGCACGAAAGCATCAGCGATGTGATCTCTAGTGCAGCCGGGGGGGGGCGCATAATGAAAGTACGTCCGGGAATAGTCACACCATATACAGCAAGAGTTATCAGTGGACCCGCCAGGTGACGTGAGGACCGGAGGAGATAGACCCCGCCGATCCACACGCCGGCGTAAGAAATCGCGACGTCAGCATGAGGCTGACGCAGCACAGACAGACTCACGGGATTCCAACGAAACGGCTATAGAACCGCGAGTTTGCGCGCCGATCAGAGGAGTACGCGGCACGGCCCGATCTCAAACCCTACAAGGAGTCGTTGACCAGCATAGACGCGCAACAGTGGGTGAGAGCGCGAGCGGTGGAGATTGCTTCGCCCGTGGCAAATAAGACGTGGGAGGTTGCCCGCAGAACCGAGGACATGCACCTACTGCGGAGCAAATACGTACACAAGAAAACGAGAGACAGCGCCGGCTCCATCGAGAGATACAAGATGAGGCTGGTCGCCGGAGGTGACTTGCAAGTACTAGGCCGGGACTACATCCTAACCTTCTCATCAGTGCTAGACATGACCAGCGGTGAAGTTATCCTGGGCATTCCACGGATCTGGGGCGTCCGCGCTCGACACTTCGACGTGCCTAGCGCATACGTGAAGGCGTATAAGGAGGGGGACACTGAGATCCACCTGGGCATCCCACTAGGGTGGAGTTCACGGCGGAAGAGCTGCACCACCTCAGGGTAACAGACCCCAATGAGCTACGTCTGAGACTGGTGAAGAGCCTTTACGGGCTCAAACAAGCCGGACGCCTGTGGAATCAACTCCTGTACAAAACCTTGCTCGAGGCTGGGTTCACGCAGTGTGTGTGTACTATAAGGAGACTGAAGAAGGAACGACCGTGGTTGGGACTTACGTAGATGACTTACTGGCCACAGCGACGCAAGACAAACTGCTCGACGATTTTCACCGCGATATGCAATCCCTAGAGTTGAAATGTCTAGGGGAGCTGGAAAATTGCCTAGGCATGCGTATTCACTACGACGACCAGGAAGGATACCCTACAGATCAGGAGCGAGTAATAAGGGAGTTGTTGCACAAGAATCGCCTTGAAAGAGCGAGCGCCACTTGCGGATTAGTCTTCGCTAGAAGCGGAGAGCGTGATGGCCGAAGCTTTGCCCAAAAAAAGTGCAGTGACCCCAGAGAAGCCGGCTAGAAGAAGCTTTCAGTCGCTCGTCGGGCGTTTGCTCTGGATCGCCCGGTGCAGTCGATCGGACATTGCATACGCTGATCACAGAGCGACCAGGCAGACACATGCACCTATTGTTCAAGATGTGAGGATCGCAAAACGAGTGATGCGGTAGCTGGCAGGGAACGCGGCAGCGAAGTTGCATATGGGAGGTGAGAGCGGTAACACCACGGTGGAAGTGACCCGCTACACTGATGCAGACTTCGCGGCAGACAAGAACACGCGAAAGTCTGTCAGCGGGGCGTTGGTGACTGTTGGGGGTGCGCCGTTTGGATGGCAAGTAAAGCAACAGTCGCGAGTAGCGTTGTTCGCTGCCGAGGCGGAATTTGCGGCGGTGGCCGTGGGCGCGACCGAGGTGTTGGGGATAACGAACTTGTTGATCGAAATTGGTGTGCAGGTGAAGTTGCCAATGAACATGATCATGGATAACCCAGCCGCGATCAAGCAGGTAGAGAACGCGACAACGCCTAGCAGCGCATAAGACGTCGACGTGAAGCTGAACTTCGTGCGAGACACCAGCGAGAAATGGGTTGTCAAAGTGACGTACGTGAAGACGAGAGGCATGCTAGCAGACGTCTTCACGAAGGGTCTGCTGGCGCCTAGGCTACAGGAATTGCGAGAGAAGATCGGACTGAAGTAGGCGCGAATACCGAGGGAGGAGTGTTTGAAGGATAGGATGCTTCATGACACGGCGCCTGCACGCGGGGGAGCGAAGACTGGGATGATGGCTAAACAACACAGCTGACCCTCTTCTAGGAACGAAGACAGTTAGGGCTAAGGTAATGGGGAGCTCAGGCTGAAAAGAACATTCTGGTGAACAGGCGGCCACCTCCTGTGTGGACCTTTGCCAACATCTCGAGCGTGAGCTGCAGGTGGCGGAGGCATCGCGAGACCTCCCCAAGTCGCCGCTGGCACTGGTGGACGCATCCACCGACGTTTCCAACAGTTTTACTCGTGCTGTGAGTTCCTGCAACAACGTTGGATCGCTCACGAAGAAACTGCATCATGCTGTGAATGCTCCTGGGGCTGCGGTAGTAGACAACGACGGGTCGGCGTCTGAGACCGAATATGAGAACAAGGAAACCGCTGCGCTGCACGAGATCATCGATCCTCGAGGGAGATCTCGAGCACACAGATACGCGCGGAGTAGTCAATGAACTGCTCGACCAGGCAGCAGTACGAAGAAACGACGGGGTGACAACTCAGGCATCACCTCGACCCCCGAATGACCCAGGGTTATCGCCATCAACACCACACTCTCATTGAATACCAAGTGTGATACACCCCTTTACTTGTGTGATGCGCGGTAGTACAGAACCCCTCACGCCAAGCACTCGTTGAGCCGTTGGCATTTCCACCAGTGATGAAACTCACACACCATGCGACCTTCTCGAAACGAGAATGGCACTAGCTCTACTAGGCGAGTTCGGTTTGGTGGTGCGCTCATGATTGCCAGCAGTGCGTGATTCTGAAGTTACCGTGTTGGCGTAGTCCTAGGCGTCGTTTACTGCTAAGGGTCACCCTCAAACTGACCAATCAGAGTCCGTGGTTCTATCGCAGATGGTCCTGTTACTAACGCTTTCGACCTTATCTGTTTTAAGCCTAGACACAGGTAAAATCACCCACACCGCAACCAGCGCGACCATGGGCCGTCCTCGGATCAATGGCCAAGGCAAGAAGCGCAAGTCCTATCAGCGGGCAGCCGTGGCGTACTCCCACAAGCAGGAGATCTTAAACTACATAGAGTCCGGTCACAATCTACATGAAACTATCGAGAAATTCTATGGCAAGTTTCAGCGAAAAGACCATCGTGTAAAAAAAAAACAGATTAATAAGTGGATGTATCAAACATTGAAGTTGAGCGGCTGCGAGCTCTACTCACGGAAGAGCCGTTCATATTAACACCTCCAAACCGAGTTGATATTACAGAATGGATGCCAATTCGCTGGGGTGACCTATCTATCGAGACAATTGTGAGCGGATTCGCCAAAGTGGGTTTTTTAACTGACACGCGTGTTGCTGAAGCAATGTCTACAGACGATGCTCCACAGATTGAAAGCTACATTGTCGAAGAGCACGAAAACTGCAAGGTAGTGGGCGGAGAAGTTGGGTCAGACGATGATATTGAAAACGAGAGCGATAGTGACGACGAAATTAATTTGAAGTTCAGCTCTTAATAAAACAATGATATGCTTGCATGTATGATTTGTACCTTGTGCTATTGATGCGACGCCTAGGCCATCGAGGATACGGTAGTATGATCACGTGCAGATTGCAAGAAACTTGCCGTACCCTTGCAAATGCGAAGGACCGTGGAGTCGACATCACCAGGTCCATGTACGACATTGAGACAGTCGTGACTGCTACCGTAAAAGTCCGATTCAATGAGACGCTCGCATTGCATGCGACAGTCGAATAATCTCGAGTGATATGAACAAAGAAAATGCAATGCACCATAGTCTGTGGGGGTGTCACCCCTTCTCTTCTGAACAAAGGTGTCTGTGTTCATTTCATTACCAAAATAAGTTCGACACGTTACCTCCATGTCCGGGCGCTTTTGTCGTCCTTTGCGCGTGATTCGCCTTATGGAGAGGCGATTGCGTTTCAAAAACCACCGCAAGAAAAATATGTTTCCAGCGCGTGATCGTGCAGCGCACCGATCCAAGTCGAACCGAGCCGGCATAATAATCAAGCTCCATTGAAACGCACAAGAAGCGATTTTTTCTCATTTCTGCAATCCAATCCAAAAGGCTAATACAATGTTAGTACTTAGCATACCGCTTTTCTAATTCGGGGTTTCTGACGTACATGGCAGCAAGTGCGATGGGGTCCACGTAGTGCTTGTTTGGGGCGCTTTTCCCTGCTATGTCTAGGCGTCTCTCTGCAGCCTTCTATCGATACCATGTCGAGCGGCGGACTCGAGCCGCTGCGGCAGCTGCAACGACTGCCCCCGATGTCGCTGCACAGCACGCAGCCTTGTTCAGCTGCTATTCTGTGGCATCTCGCCAACCACGAACTGGGGATGGATGTCGTTTGTCACAGATGGCCTGTTTGAGTGGCAGCTGGCCCCTGATACCTTTTACCAGCGTAAATATTGCACATGTTTATGTTTTATATACTTAGCATGATGTTTTTACCACTGTCTCATTGGAGCCGACTTTTACGGTACGGTTCCCGATACAGTGCAAAAAGAAGTCCGCATGGAGAGGAGCAAGCTGTTAGCGATTCTAATACTCCTCCGACGATTACCGCGTTAGTTCCCTGAGACAGCAAGGTTGCGAAGGAACATTGCTCCCGAGTAGCTGAAGAAGTCGTTGGCATTCGAGAGAGGCTTGACAAAATGCTGATTGAAGTGTGTGGATGGTGTCGTGACGATATCTATAATTCTTCTGTGTTTGATAACCACCTTGAGTTCGTGAAAGAGACTGGAAGGCTTAAGCTACGAGGGCTACGAGCCCCATTGGAATAGAACAATCGCGGATGCCTTGGTTGTTGTCTTCAAGCCAACGAAACAGGATGTGCGCAAGATCGACGATACGACGCCATTCGGCCACTATTATACCAGATTAAAAGCACTAAACACCAACATTACCCATATTGTCGGGGGGATACAATAAACGGATGGCAGGACCCCAGTGCTCTCACTATATACCAATATCGATGAAGTTATGATAATTAATTACTTATTTGAATGCAATGAGGTAGCATACTACCGTATCTGGGATTATTTTGCGAGGTAGGTACTGCTCTGGGGAATGAAGGGCCATGTAGTTTTGGATGAAAGACGAACAAATCGCATCTGAGAGATAACTTCATCAAGATGCATGTGGTTTGGGGGATGAAGACATTCCCTGTCATCGACAAAGTGGTACTTCAACACGAAGAAGCTCTGAAATTTTAAAGAGCGGCAATATGAAATGATTAGAGAAATGCTAGTATATGTGGGATTTAGATTGTGTTATAAATAGGGGGAGTCGAACATGTCAAAAAGTCACGTCATCTTTTTAGCCTCATTTCGCTTATCTCTGAGATCAGCTGCCTCTGGAGGTAGCTTATTTCAGAGATAAGCGAGGGATCATTTGAAAGTTCAAGTTGTGGCACCCACACCTCGGTTCTCGGGCCAAGGTCCTTGGCCATCGTTCCCTCCTTCCCGCCCTCACTTCTGGATTTATCTAAGCCAAGATCGCATGGTTCTCCCTGTTGCTTCCCCAAC
Organism: Phytophthora fragariaefolia; assembly: GCA_030267785.1. Classification (NCBI taxonomy): domain Eukaryota; phylum Oomycota; class Peronosporomycetes; order Peronosporales; family Peronosporaceae; genus Phytophthora; species Phytophthora fragariaefolia. The sequence continues at coordinate 12,279 of BSXT01001666.1, forward strand.
GCCAATTCTCAATCTACGAGAGGGCGATGCTGGAAGTGCAACCGAAGACGAAGACGACCAGGTGCATATCGAGCTTGAGGAGGAGGGAGGGGAAGGTGATGTCCCAGTGCCCGAAATGCCGACGGAACTGTCGAAGATACGCACACCAGCGGCATCGATCACGTACTACTGACCCACCTGCGGGACCAGAAGCGGATACACCGGGTTCGCGAGCCACTTCTTTTCCTACATGACGTACGTCAGAGCCACGTCTTCTCCTACATGACGTGCGTCGCCGAGATTAGCACGTGTAGCCACACCTTGTCGCTCATGGAGGCGGTAATCGCTAGCTTCTGGAAGTTCGCGTTCAGGTGTGCGATGATATCCTTCTTGTTCAAGCGGAGCGCCAGTTCCACCTGGTTGTGCAGGGTAGAGAAGTACTTGTCGTCGAACCCCTTCCGCAGCACCGCTCACCGGTTCCCCACCACACGGATTTGCTCGCATAGCTCCGACGTCACCGTGACAACGCTGCCCACGACGCCCGTGTAGCTGGTCTGCCACCCTAGCTCCGCCTCGATACCCAACGTGTCCACTCTCCTTGGGCATTTTTCTTAAGATTTCGTCTCCCCCTAATTTGAACTGGCTGTTTCGTAAACCTTTTTCTCGACAAAGTGCGATTTTTGCGGTTTTAGAATGAGCGAAATGTGAACCCCCTTCGCAATTTGGCTTATTTATTGGCATTTTCTCACTTATACTTCTACCATTTTTTGCTCATCTTTTTTGCTGTTTTGAGAAGCTCGACTTCCCCTAATACTCGAAGGATTTTAATTGAATCATATGTGGGCCAGATCGAAAAACGATCAACCGTACTTAATATATTGTGTTGACCGTTTGGAATGAGCGAGAGGGGACTGGTGGCTCTCATTTACGGATTCACAAGTAAGACCACAAGTCCCTGCAAAGTCATGGCTATCTGCTCACCTGTACCAACCTTGGTACTCTCGACTGCCTCACCATCGCCAAGAATTGGCGCGTCCTCTTACCGCATCCGAAGCCCAAGTCGCCGGTGCCGAAGTCGCTGCAGCTGTCGCCCCAGCCGAAGCTGTAGTGTGCTTACTTAGCTCACTACTTTAGCTTACCCGTGTGCGGTGTATTCCCGGGGCAAAGCCAAGGGAATTGTGTTTTCCTCATGAAATAGCTGTATCGACTTATCGGTACATGTACCGGTTACACCTCGCCCTGCTGGGCCTCCTTGATCACTCGTGGCGAGGCCTCCCTCCCCCTCTTCGCTTCTAGAAGAACAAGCACCAAGCCGACCAAGAATGAGGGGGGGGTTCTACTCCACCTAGCTGCATCATGATCACGCGTGGAGCTCCTGATTCCGCCAGCGCACCTGCCTCGCCTTCGTCCCGTGCCCTCGTGGCTCTCTCGGATAGCGAACCACCGGCCGACACCGCTGTCATCGTCGACGTGACCGGCGGGGAAGAGCCCTGGACAGCGACCTCCGCGAGGCGCACGTCTGACCCTCCCCCGCTGCGATCGAGCGAGCGCCTGCGCGGAGCGCCCCGGACACGGCGCCGACCAAAGCCCGCAAGGGCAAGAAGAAAGCGACCAAGCGACCGAATGCGAGCGCTGTAGCCTCCGCTGCGAAACCCCTGACCCGTGAGGCAGCGCGCGACTACGACAGCGACCTGGACGAAAAGGCTGCACCACCCCCGGTGAAGAAGACAAGGAAGCCTGCTGCGCCAAGCGCTCCGGACCCCGCGGAAGCCAAGCGTCCGGCCGGTGTCGCTATACAGCCAGCACAGACTTTAACGCAACCGAAACAATTGGGTCGGCTGACGCGAACTTCATTGCGTCGCGCGTATGAACATAATAATGCACTTACATACACTTGTACTACCTATCCGATGGCTACATCCTCGGAAAGCTGGCCAGAGCCTGCCGTGTCACCAGCCCAGGCGCCGTCCGCTGCTGCGACGCGCGAACCTCCAAGTGCCACGCCTAGGCGACATCTGGGACCCGTTGTTAGCGGTGCCGTCGCCACGATGATGCACATAAATGCCGGCGTGCAGCGAGGTCTAATTCATCGGGCGCGTAGGGCTACACTGGCCACGACAATGGCAACAGCTGGCGTGACGCTACAGCGGGATACGTACCCAAAGTCTCAAGGATCTAGCGCTGCAGAAGTATTCCTGCTCGATGTACCTCTGAAGCACGCGCTTCTTGATTATGCCAGCCGGACGGTGCCTCGTTACCAGCATTTGTAGAGCTGTTCAGAGGCCAAACAGCGGAAGACTACCGCCCAAACAAGAATCTAATCCCCGCAGTGCTCGACAAGCTCTGCAGGGGCTATCGGCACCTGGACCAACTACAAGATATTGTCCGCGAAGGTGTGCAAGTGCGGCTCAAGGACCCCCCCCCCCCGCCAAGACAAGTACAACGACCACCAAGCCATGGCTCAGCGCGCGACCGCATCAACGTTCTGCGCAAGATCATCCGCAAGGGGCAGGATACTTGGCGCTGCTTAGTCCTCGACATGGATCCGCTGGAAATGTGGACCGAGATAGTCATCAGCCCCTTCGGGATAGTCGACCAAGGCGGCGAAAATTCGAGCGTGTCCGGTCGTACTATTCACGATCTCTCGTACCCGGAAGGCACATCCATTAACGACTGCACGGGCCAAGAGAGCATTACACGACCCGGCTACGCTCACTGCGATGCAGTCGCAACCGAAACAGTTCGTGCAAATCATCTTCGTCCCGGTGCCGAGGTCAATCTAATGGCCGGAGACGTGGCGTCGGCGCTCCGCAACATCAGCATCCATAGCAAGAGTGTCTATCGCTTTGCTGGCCTGATCGAAAAAGAGAATGTGCTGGTGATCGAGCAATCGGCGCCGTTCGGCTGGACACGCTCACCAGGCTTCTATGAGATCGTCGGAGGTGTCATATCCTATATTCATGGCAACCCCACCAACGCCACGTACCCAGACGGGTTCTTCAACTACCACTGGGTGGACGACCACATTAATGTCGCCGTGGACGATGGGTCCTCATGCGTCGAAATCGATCGGTCGTTTCGATTCACTATGGTCGCCGTTCTGGGCGCTGATACTATCAACTACAAGAAGTTTACAGCATGGGGTACCCGCCAACGCGTACTCGGTCTGGAGTTCGACTCTGCCGCAGAGAGCGTTTCCATGCCGCCTGAGAAAGTGGATTAAGCTCGTCGAATCGTTGCTGCATCCTGTATCGCATCACACCTTAGTCGTAAGGCGTACAGGTCACTGATGGGGAGCCTTCGCCATGTGGCTACCTGCGTTTGGGCTGCTCGTCCATTCCTCCAGAGACTCCGGATACGAGAAAGCCATCTCCACCGCTTCCAACGTGTATCTATCACGGACGATATGAAGCAAGGTCTACTGTGGTGGTGGCTGGTTCTTCACACTCCCCATCTCAATGGCGTTCCGATGGCGTATTTCAACACTCTTCCTCCGCCTGACACGGTGATCGAAATGAACGTCTCCGACGTTGGTCTGTGCGCATTGGACGTATCCTCTAGCTTGGCGCTGACTTACGCGTTCTCTCAAAAAGAGCTGGACCTTATCAGCGATTTCAAGTCTGGCGTCGCTAACGGATTCGACATCAACTTCCGCGAGTTGCTATCATGTGCATTCGCGGTTTACGCCTGGGGTCATCGGTGGTCTACTTTCGCCGTGCAAGATGGTCGTCCTCACCACGTGCATTTCCGGGTTGACGACACGTCGACTGTCGCCTGGCAGAACAAAATGGCGTCACGAAACCCTCGCGCTCAGCTGATCATTCGGCTCCTCAGCTGGTGGGTGACGTCATTTTGTCTCCCGTTTTCCGCGTCTCACGTCTCCGGGTCCGACAATTCTCGCGCAGATGCCGGCTCCCGTATACCAGCTAACTCGTCTTACGCGCAAGTTTTTGCCTCACTAACCCCGGGCTGGTCGCAGATCACTCCGACCGTGGACATGGCCAAGGTCTAGCAGCGTGACTCCGAGCACACTCCCTTGCCGACTCCACGTTTGACCAATACCGGCGATCCCTGAACAGGGGATGACATGGACTTTTCGCCGGGGAATTCCCACCTGGTTCTCCGGTTTACCGCTCCCGGCGCAAGTCCAAATATCTCCGACTTCGTGCTCCACGGTTTCCAATATGGCTTCGGTTCGGGCGGACCCATTCGCATTGAGTCCATCATGGCTGTCCTTCAAGGTGTTCATCATTTCTTCGCTGCGTCCGGATTCGAGTTTCCGCTTACACACCCGCATATTCGCATGTTGCTCAAAGGGATCAGTCGATTGGCCTCAGCACGCCAGCGCAAGGCGCCGGTGTCGCTTGAACTGCTAGAAGCCTGCTTCCCCAGCCTTACATCCAACGCTCCCTTTGATCAAGCACTCTTGGGAGTGCTGTGCTTGGCGTTCTCCTTTCTTCTGAAGCGCTCCGAAATCGTGGCGATCACCGGTCACGCATTTTTTCGCAAATGGTATATGGTGGCGCGCTGGCTGGGCGACTTACAGAAGTGGTTCGCACTTTGCGCCCAAGACATTGCCGTTCTCGACTCGACGGGCAAACGGACGCTCTCGCCGCAGCTGGCCTATTCCGTATGCCTGCGCCTCATCGGATCGATGCCAAACCAAGATGGCGCACCCACGACTAGAATGCTCTCCCGGTCCGGTCATCCATTTCTCTGTCCAGTGTTCGGTGCGCCCAACCTTCTTCAAGCACGAAAGGGTCTCCCCGCCGGTATCCCTGCTGCGGTGTACCTATCTCGTTGGGGAAAATCGGCGTGTGTGTCGGCCACGGATGGCGCCGACGCGATCGAGCGCGCAGCTCTAGTTACTGGGAAGGACCCACGGCAATTTAGCTGTCACTCTTTTCGCTCCGGCGGCACGACACACATGTATCGCTGCGGCACAGACGCTCTGACAATCCGGTTCCACGGACGCTGCGTCTCCGATGCGTTCAAGTCCTACACCATGCTCTGGCAAGAGTCCATCTCCACGCTGACAGCGGACATGCTGAGAGGTACTACGGGGGATTCGACTTTGCATTAGTGCGGCACATCTGCACGACCATTGGGGGCACCGCTCTCCTCGACCCTTTTCGGATTGAGCTGATGGTCATTGCATATGCCGCATATAATGTAATTTAGTTTGCCCCCGTAAGATTGTGGAAAGCAACGTGTAGGAGGAAGCGTAGCTGTAGTTAATTTAGATTAAGTATTTTAGCTCCGTAAGTATAGTTAAATCTAAATAAAGACTATTAAGAGCCTTTTGGTAGAAAATTAGAACTGAATTTTAATGTTAACTTTGGTATTGCCTCCTAAAACCGATATGTATAAAGGGAGGATCTGCCAACGAGTGGTGGGCAGAATCTCTTTTCTAATGCATGCTCCTTATTGGCAGATATATATTGCTTTCTGTCAATAGTATTGCGTCCTACAATGAATGGTGGCCACACTGCAATGGGCCCACCCGAAAGTATCCATTAGTGCATGTTGCACTAATGTGGAGGTTGACCGAATGTGTAGCCCCGCTATACATACCGGAAAAAAATAACTCCTCAGCCGAACGGTATTTTATACGTGACCCCGGGGTCCCGCCATCCAATCATGTCATGATCGTGAAGTTTTTTTGAAGTCTGCAGAGTAGAAATATCTAGCTTTGAAACGTGATCAGAAGTGCTAAAGTTTATCTTGAAATCAATTGGCCAACACAAGCTGTATGGCTTGCTCGGATCAAGCAAGCCACACATTCTGCCAAATTTATTGTTCTCATGGTACTCGGACCGTGGTACAAACTATTTATTTGTTGCGATAATGGCGCCTACGCCCAAGGCGCGCTACGGTGCATCCTCGCCTACGAGTTTCTGCTGGCACACGAGCCCCGCGGTAGCTACCGTGAAACGCGCTACACAATAGGTAACATGACGCGGAGTATTTCTTTCGGTCATCAATTGTCATCCTAATTCGTGAAAATAAGATAAAGTAAGCAACCGACGGTGGTCTCTAACATTTTATTTTCTGCGGTCAACGTCAGGGCAAGCTTTGCTTTAGCACTTCGTGCAGGACACTCTCTGTGGAGTATTGATCCAGACGACGAAAACCACGACACCAACCACGACGCAAACACGGGATGTCGAGGGAACGCCGACGCACTGCCGGTATACCGACACCAGCTACCTGCATTCAAGGGCCATCACTACAGCAACGGACAGAATGCAACTGCCGACAACCTAACTGCCACCTGTCACTGCTATGAACAGAGATACAGCGCAACAAAATATTTAGCCAATGAAATGATTCCTAAATAATAGTTTTAACCAATAGTCGTTGGTCTTAAAAAATGCAAATTTGTGGAGACCAGTCAGTAAAATGGAGGCAGCCAGCACGACGGAGGAGCCCCCGGACATGGCTAATGCCTCGCCCTCGCAGCTTGTAGCTGTATCGGAACTGATATCGGCAGGTGTAATGCTGACGAAGCGACTTCGTAAGCACTACACCAT
>BSXT01001667.1:0-18497 GCA_030267785.1 Phytophthora fragariaefolia
CATGATCCAGTGATCGACTGGGCGAAGCGCACGATCGTGCGCTTCAGGAGTAGCAGCGCGACAGAGAGCGATGGCCCTGTCGGCGCAGCACATGCACCTCGCGGTGCATGCGATCCCCCAGCAGAGACAGCGCGAGGCGCGGCTGTCTCCGATCTTTCCGCGCGAACACTGACGGCTGAGAGAATCGTCAGAGAAAAGTGTGAGCCGAATCAGAAGACTCAGATCCGAACGGATTTGAGGGACTCACGAAGCGTCAAGGGTGACGCGGCTGTATCGACAGTTGTCGACACGCAAGTTGAACAAGAGTGGCCAGTCACTGAAGGCAGTGATCTGGGCGCGTCAGCTCCGGGAGCTGATGCGATTGGTCCTAATACCAAAGGACGCTCCGCCGTTTGGCGTCGAGGAAGAAGAGGCGCGTCGGCTCCGGGATCCGACGCTGCAAGCCGTACAAACGGTTGCAAACGTCCCGCACCGGAAATGCTTGCGTGCTCGCGTGTAGCCGGGCTGCACGACGAAGCGGAGCACAATCAAGCCGGGCGTGATTGCGTGCGCCCGCGAGTTGACACCGTCGGCGATCAAAAGGGAGATCTGTTCACTGCCGAGCCTGGCCAAAAAAGACACGCAGAATCGGGTTCCGCACGAGAAGCGAACGGCGCATACGAGCCAAGCTGCGAAAGGCTCGGTCAAGGACCGAGACGCTATAAGCAGTGTCTGCCGAGCAGACACAGCAACAGGAGACGACCGTCCAGACCCTGAGTGTCTTGGCGCGTACGAATACTGATCTCTAGAATCAGAAGATGGGGCTGGAGAGTCCTCCGATGCTAGCGTCGGGATTGACCTCACTTCCAGCACGTCGCCGAACAAAGACGACGAGGGGTAGACGTCCGTACGACGCTAATTGTATTGGCGTCGGCCTTGTGTACCGCATAGTCAGGTCGACGCGACTGCGCGTTTGCCATGGTATTGAATCTTCCAGGTTTTTACTCAACCTGGAATATATATTCCGCAAAGAATGAGAGCCATATGGACATTTTTTGTGAGATGTACGGCGCTTTGATCGCCGTACGCAACGATGCGTGGTCGGTGTAGACCACGAATGGTCTACTCCCAAGTAAATACACTCGAAACTTCGCGAGTGCATATTCACGGCAAGATGCTCCTTGTCATGTACCGGGTAATTGCGCTCAGCTGGCTTCAATAGACGCGATTGATAGAAGACCACACGACCACGTCCCTCGTGATCGTGTTGCATTAAAGCGAACCCAATTGCAAATCGGGCGTGTCACAAACGACGTGGAACGGCGGTGACGAGCTGCTTCAGCTCTTCCGCTTCACACTTCATCCTTTCGACGTCCGAGAGGGTGCCGATCTGCTCGATGCGCCCATCGTGCAGATCGCGGGTGAAACGCTTCCAGCTCATAGAGGTCCTTATACGCACACGATGCTGATGCGAAGCAGTTGTTGGACTACTTCACTGCACTTTCTGACAAGTGTCGTCAGAAGCTGGCAAAACATCTCCGTGCCCGTGTACGCCGATATCGTGTACACAACGGTCTGCCGCTTTACAGTGGAGTCGACGACAATGCTGATCGGGTTGTCGCCCCGGACGATTGTGAGCTGAAGCCCAGAATAAATTATGAGTATCACGATGCCCCGACGTCGGGACATCCATGTCGTGATATGACAATTGCTTATCACGCGTGGCTTATACTGGAGTCACCAGTACAAGTGGGTGTGCAAGTACGTACGCGCCTACGAGGTATGCCAGCGCGTTAAGCCCTTCTCCCAGGCTCCACTTCAGTCACTACCGACTCCATCATAGTTTTGGCAGTCCATTTCAATGGACTTCGTCTTTGGTCTTCCGCCTGATAACAAGCGGAGGACTGGTATCGTGGCCTTTGTTGACTGCTTCAGCAAGATGGCGCATCTTGCTGCGGTTCCAGCAGAAGTGACAGCCAAGCAGACGGCGCGTCTGTTTGTTGGCATGGTTTAGACACCATGGCATACCGATCGATATCGTATCCGATCGTGATCCGCGCTTCACAGCGCGTTTCTGGCAAGAAGTGTATACGCTTCTTGGTACACAGCTGTCGATGTCGACTGCGGATACTCCGCAGACCGACGGATAAACCGAGCGCGTCAACCGAGTTCTGGTTGTCGCACTGAAGAGCTATGCTCACTCGTTCTATCATTGGAGCGACTGTCTGCCGATGGATGAGTTCGCCATCAACAACTCGGTGCATGTCTCGACAGGACATACACCGTTCTACGCGATGCATCCACGCGTACCGAGCGTACTCGGTGCAGTAGCTCCTTCCGTAAGTGAAGAGGGTATCCGGTTTCATCAAAACCGAATAAACACGCTGATACGAGCAACATATCAGCTGTATAAACACGCGCGCGGACCGCGCGTAGTCCGCTCGACGGGTGCACAGTGTCTACGCCGGGCGTAAACACTCTCAACGAACAACACATACAGGCCGGGCCTGTAGTGAACTAGAATGTCGAGCCGAACACAGGGTTCAGCTGAAGGCAATGGACTTTGTCCAGCGACAACAAGCCGTAATACGGTTTGTTCAAGACGCCAATGCAGCTTCTGTCGATTGACAGAAGCTGAACGCAGACAACAATGGCAGAGGAAACACAAATGAATTCAAAGGGGGCTCATTAGTTCTGTTAGCTACACAGAATCTAGCTAAACATGCGGTTCCTGACTTCGGAGCAAGCTTGCTTGCTCCGCAATACATCGGATCCTTTACCGTGTTGGCGAAGCACGGCAACGCGTACACCCTGGACATACCGTCCAGCATGCGCCTCCATCTAACCTTCTACGTTGGGCGGCTCAAATCATACTCGCAACATGAGTCACCTACCCTTGGTGACTCGACGCTGACGCCTGCTCGAGCGCGTCGACGCGCGTTCGCAAGAGAGCCAGCTTCGACCCGAGGTCGACCTGTACGTTGGAGGCCGTCTGCCAGACCTGAGCGCGTTGGGCCTTCAACAGGCTAGCTCATGTCTTAATGCGGCAAACTCAGCCGTCTGGAGGCGTTCAACAGCCTCCAGACGATCAGCAGAGTCCGGCAGAACAGACCCGTGGTGTCTTCCCGTCTCCTCCGCCCCCACTGCGAGACACACAAGGAGCAACTCACTGAATCGCCCAAGCGAATTGTTGATCGTCAGATCCGGACTCAAGGGCCGGGTCATTTTCGTATTCGTTGGAAATGATTTCCCCCGAACCACGATACGTGGGAGCCGCGGAACGTCCTGATGCGGGACGTTCCAGAAATGGTGACGGAGTACGAAGCCCGCCACCACCAACTCCGCCGAAGGGCGTAAAGCTTGAGCGAGAGCTGTAGTCACCTACAGCCCTCGACTGAGTGCTGCGTCCACTCGCAGAACTCGAAGAAACCTGCGCAATCAAAGTAGTCCGCAGGGCTTCAACTCTCCGGGCACACGAACACTCGTGTACCCGTTGATGTCCAATTTAGACACCCACACTGCCCCGGCGTGGTAGTGCTCGCACGCAATGCCGATCAGCACCGCGCACGGAATACCCGCTTCGACTGCATCCCTGTACAGTCTCTCAATCTTGGATCACTTAGAAAAGCGCTCATAGTGTTCGCGCGCTAAGCGAACGCGCTCACGGTAACCAGCTGGGTTGCTGTTGAAGTTGTCAACGAAGGCACCCCAGCTTTGACAGAGTGCCTGCCACTCAGGCACTCTGCTTCTACGGGAAGTCTTCTTATTCCCGTACCATCGGAGCTCATGGAAGAGTCCGATGTAGTAATCGTGACTTAGTGACATCTTCGTTCTGAATGTCACTGCACGAGTACAGTGTGTACTGACTCGGCGGAGCGGTATTGCCGAAGCGAGATTGGATCTCGATCGGAGTCGGCATCGCGCACAGGACTGGTGCGTGACGCCTCAACACCAGACGGAGTGGAGTCGCCTCCACTCCGTGGACTGGACAATGGTCCTGCGTCAGCGAGCGGTTAATCGCTGCCGCTACGCGAGAGCTTCGAGCTCGAAGTGTCTGAGTCATCATCACGACGACGCGATCCCGCGCCTGGTTCATCGCGTCTTGAAGACGAGGTTTTCTCGTCTTGAAGACGAGGTTTTCTCGTCTTCCTCGCCATCCTCAATGTCAGCATCGCTGCCGGCATCGGAAAGAGCTTGGAGCTCATCGCAGGCAAAGGTTGTTTTGTCGCGCGCCTTCTTGTACTCCCCAAGCGAAACACGTCGCTTGGGGGGGGGCTTGACTTCGTCACCGTTGAAGTAACGACGGGTGTTGCAGCCGAATAGCTTGTAGTCGTCGCTGCAGAAGCGACGACAGAATCCACCGCTGCAGGTGCAGCAGGCGCACCGGCAGTCCGTGTCGTCGGCGTGCTCAATGAGCACAAGTTCCACCTCCGAAGAAGTCTTTGGATTGATGTGTCGAGACCGGCACATCAAGTCCTAACGGGGGATGATGTAGCGGGGCTACACATTCGGCCAACCTCCACATTCACATTGTAGTGTGACCACCATTCATACTAGGAAACAACGCTATTGGTAGAAAGAAATAGATATCTACCAACAAGGATCATGCCTTAGGTCAGAAATTCTGCCAACCACTCGTTGGCAGATCCTCTCTTTATAGATATCAGTTTTAGAAGGGAAATTCAAGGTTAACATTCAATTCAGTTCTCACGTTACCGAAAAAGGTTATTAATTGTCTTTAATTTAGATCGAACTATACTTGTGTATCAAGTATACTTAATCTAAGCTAATTACATCTACGCTTCCTCATACACATGCGCACACGTATAAGCTAAAATATTGACCTAAGTAAGCCCACTACAGCTTGGAGTTTACCCGAACCAGGCAGGTAAAATCTCGTAGCGGTGTTGGACATGCCAATCCCGTGAACAACTCGATCGGCGCCTTGGTGCTCAGCGAGGGCACTGGGATGTGATTTAGACTGCACTGAAGCATTGGCATAAAATAAACCTAGTCATGGTAGGATATCTTGTATTCCAGTTCCATCGTTCGGATCACTTGGAAAATATCCCGATTGACGCGCTCCACGGACCCGTTGATCCATGGACAGTATGCGGGGGTGAACTCTTGCTGTGTGCGCAGCCTTCGAGACAGTTCACTCACCACTTCGTTCTTGAAGTGTGTACCCTGGTCTGAAATCCAGCTAGGTGGTAGCCCCAATCGTGAGTGCCAGGGCAGGAACGCTACCACAGTTACAGAGCTGTGTCTGCCACGGCAAGTTCACAGAAACGGAAGGTATGGTCCTTGAGGACCAGGATGCGCTTGGAGTCACCAAAACTCTCCCCCATCAAGAGGACGTTGAGATGTAGAACTCAATTGCGTTCACTACAAACGATCGTTTCGCCCCACAGCCTGGGGATGATCCTCCTCCTTTTAAATGCAGGCACAGCTGACACTGGCGGACGGAGGTGGACGCCAGGGAGTGGAGGTGATCAATCGTAAAGAGGCGGCGGAGGTGTTCAACCATCATGGCCGCGACGCCTCGGTGGGTTTGGGCGTCACAGTGGGCAATGATGCATAGGCGTAGGATGAGGTCCTTGGCGTCGGCAGGGATCCAAATGCGGTCGTACTACATTATCGTCTGTGCGCACGGCACCAGGCGTAGCTGCATGCTTCGCCTGCACCAACACAATCTCCGAAAATGTCGGCCATATAAAATTATTATCATCCAGAGGGCGGAGCGACGAGATGGTCGGCTCCGTCACCTCTGAGATTGGCTGTTGTGGAGAAGATGCTGGCGTTAAATGAATTCGTCGGATAGCAGGGGGCACCGCTGCGTGGTTGTTAGCCCAACTGCTAATCATGTCGGCCCAGATATTATGGGGTCCGGCAATGTGTTCGATAACGTTGGTACAGTTCATTAGCTTCATGGACCAGCGTAATAACTTACCTTTCACGTGTCTCTTGGCGTGCTTATGAGGAGCGAAAACTTGAATGAAGTTCCAATGGTCGCAGAACATCCGGAAACCTTGCGGTCGGAGCGGTAGGTAGTCCAGTTTGTCACATGCGAGTGCAATCGGGAAAGCTTCTTTCTCAATCACTGCCCAATTCAATTGACTGCCCGTGAATCTGCCGCTCATGCACTTCAAGAGCATGTGCTGCTGGTCTTGGACCGGTACCTTCACGTCCTAATATTTAACCTGAGTCACTGTGAGAGCCCAACCCACATCTGAGGCGTCTGTGAGCAGGCATGTCGTTGCAGACGCATCAGGAAAAGACGATGCAAGCATGTCCTTGACGTTGTCGAAAGCAGCTTTCTCGTCTGCGCTGAAATCAATAGAGATGCCAGCTGCTGCACGTTTTGTGCAGTGTGTCTTGGCGAGAGCGTTATCGAGTCGATGTTGTAATGGGTAGACTTGGCGAGCGTAGTCCACTAGACTCTCGCGCATCCAATTGATCGCACACAAAAATTGTTGTAACTCCCCTGCCGTTTTCGGATATCGCATTGCACGGAGCGACGCGATTCTCGCGTACCCCATTGGCGTCAATGATTTTGCCGCACCACTTCACCTCTTTCGGATAGAGGCTGCACTTCTTCGCACTAAGTTTCAATCTATAGTCGTTCAACAACGAGAAGAGCTCGGTAAGCTTGTCCAAGTATGTTTCGATGTCGTCGGCGTAGAGAAGCAGATCCTCGATCCAAATAAGGAGGTGTTTGTACAACATTGTAGCAAAACACGTCTCCATAGTTTTCTGAAAGTGTATTGCTGCATCATCTCAGTCTTGCGGTACGCGTCGTGAGGTGTAGATCTTTTCGTGAGTCATATACGAAAGCCATTCCTGGCAGAGCTCAGCGAGAGGCAGCTACCAGAAGCCTTTAATGAAGTCGAAAAGTCCAAAATGTTGTTTTCCACATGCATTCTCCATTACTAACGAAAAAATAGGCATCACCTCTGCCATGATGTCTGTCAGCGAATTGAGCTGGCGATAGTCCGTTGTTTGCCGAAGTCCCATGAGCTCTTGCGACTTTTTGACCGGTACAACAGGGCTTGCCCAGCGACTTGTAGGATTTTCGTAAACCCATCCTAGTTAAAATCACGTAAGAACTGACGAACGTGAGGAGGGTACTTGCGAAGCTTACATTTCCATGGGTGAGCCCCCTCCTTCAAACGTACTTCTAGCGGGGGGGGCAGGTGGATCGTCGCCTAACTCCAATCGCCACAACCCATATATATGCATGATTACCCGTAATTTGTCCACTTTGTCAGGCGGGAATCCATGTGCCACAGCTTGCTCAATGAGAACCTCAGCAGTAGCACGGACATCTTCATCACTGGTCACATGGCCTGGGTTGGCAGGAAGTTCATCAGCCTTCAAATCGAAAGGGTCTTCACTGGTCTCGTCTTCACGGTGAGAAGCGAGAAGTTCCAGCTGACGATCTACACCGATTCCCAGAATAGCCAATAGGTCTCATCCAATGATGAATTCGTTGTCGTCCCCATCCACAATCACGCACGGCACAGCTTCTGTCGGCTGCACCGGCCCAGCTGCCGTGTGGGTCAAAACGTGAAGCATCGTTTGCTTCGTGGCATCAACTGGGTAGGCACCATACGCTAGACTGCGTACTTGTGTCTCCAATAGGATTGTTTGTACCATGGGATCTGCTTCCAACAGCAACTTCCACTGCGATCGACTGATTATAGTGTGGTTGGAACCAGTATCCGGGCAGTACGGGAGATCCAACACACCGTTGATCGTCACTGTACTTGTTGTTGGAGGCATCAACTTCTTCAGTCTCTTTGTGCGGGACTATAGAAATTGGTTGCCTCACGAAGCTTCTGCCTCAGCACCACCTTCTCAGCATCGGTGGCCGTCGTGCAATCGCTGAGCCAGTGCATCTATTGGCACGTCGGGCACGGCGATGGCGGCTCCTTACGGAAGTAAGGTGTTGTGTAGGTGTTCGAATTGGTCTTCTGCTCGACCTACTTCTCCGAATTTTGTTACACGGTCTTGCGTACAGAGTCTGTACGAGTTGGTTTGTGTGCGTGCATGGGAGCTTTCTCAGTATTGGGTGCAGACTTGGACGGCGTGGACTTGTCCTTTGCCATCAGCCGCATCCGCTTGTTCTGCAGGAAATGTCGCTCATGCTCCACAGCCTTCCCATACACCAAGGTATACAATTTTAGATGCTCTTGTCCGCTTCCTTGTTGTTCCAACGGACGGAGTTCTTGACGTCCTCCTTTAGTAGATGGGGGGCAAGGCAAGACATGATACGTTTGCACTTCTCTGTTTCTCCATCGGGACCCGAAAACTCTAATCCCTGCTCCAGGACAAGCGTTTAAAGAACGAAAGGATCCTTGCGTCGATGTCGATTTCCTTCAAATCTATTCGCAGCACACGCGTGAACATTTCTTTGGTGCCAGGCAAGTCGTCGTTCTTGACTTTGTCCAGCAAGGCCTTGATCTCTGTGATCAACAGGCCCACCGTGACATCAGCTACATCATTGCGAAGCCTCAGCGTACAGAACTTTTCCAGCAAACCCAAGTCAAAGGTCTCCTTCACGCCTTACGTCACCGAGTCGTAGTCTTAGCCATCATCTTTGCTTCATACTCGCGGTGTCTCTTATTCCACAGTACCAACGCACCGAGCGAGATGGACGTCAGTATGGAAGGAAGCACTGGCGCGAATATGGGAATGGTCACCGCTGTTCATTATTCGTAGGACTTCTCTCGTCATTTGGACCACTAGCGCATCGTTTCGGCATCGCGATCAGCGTGGGTTGAACTTAGAACGCGCGGCGTCAGCACTAGGTTCACGATCAGGGATGGCCGCGGCGAACGTTCCGTCAGGTTGTGCTGGTGGTGTGGGAGTGCGACCCCCAGGTGAATCCCACTAAAGAATTTTTTGTGGCGTTTTCCGGAATTTTAAAAAGTGACAGGAACATTGGACAGGGCAGGTGGCGATCCTGCTGAAAACTCGTAGCCGAATGTATTAATCACTTGCAGGGTAGCAGGTAAAATGTGACGTAAAAGAAATGGACAGTCGTCACAACCCTTCCTTCTCAATGCAGTGTGCAGCCTCGTAGGGAGGAACATGTAAGGCGGTCAGTGATGCCACTAGGATCACTGGCGGCCTGCTCTACAAGATTCAATGAAATTTAACAAGCCAAACTGTCAGGACTTGCCGTCGCCATAAAAGGAAGGCTTGGTCTTGAGATCTCACAACCAATCGTCTCTCCCATCTGTGATATCACTGATGACACCAGTCTATCGCTGTCTGATCGTAAAACTCTGGAAGATCTGGCGGCGGATGATGGCTTGACGTCTCATATCATGACAGATAATACAAAGCACATTGTAGACTTCATATGTGCTCAGACAAGCAAGACGCCAAGCGGAAACTGCAGAAATGCAAATCGCGAAGGCGATACAGTGAAGTATGGGACGAGCTCTCCGATGAAGTCATTATTTTAACATCTTCTCTAAAGCTCTACCAAAATTCATGTTTAAAGATAAAGAAGCCACTCCGCTGGTATCATTACGTATACGGTAGAGTAACTTTTGATGATACAAGGCGCTTGTGTTAGGGGGTTCGCCCCATAATGGCTTCGGCGCGGAAGTGTACGGAGATTTATAGAGGTAAAGACTGAACAGTAGACATGTAGCTGGGCTCAGTACCTCCGTGAAGCCAACCCGCAAGTTGAGGAAATGCAGGATGCAACCACTGTTGATACGATGATGCTAACCTATGCAAATTGGATAAACTCGGTCGCCGGACTCACCAGCCCGAATATGATGCATCAATACCTCCTGTTACGATTTGGTTTAATTAAACATTTAGAAAAGTTAACAGCTCATGAATGCGGATTTGTAAATTATTGTGAAAACCGGCCATTTTATCACTTCGTATAGCTCAGTGAATCAGGGCTGTGAGCAAAAACAATAAGTGCTAATTTGAACTGAATAAGAAATTAATGAGGATACTAATCTGAGTAAGTCGGCTTAGATCGGAGTTGGGAACTGGCGCATGCTACGATGCGCTCTTCAGCTTTCGCGTAGAGGTCATCAAAGCTACCCTCTGGGTCGAAGCGAAACTCCTCGTCCTCGATGCGGTTCTGCTCGTCCTGTTGATTCCTCCGATTTCGACTGAGATCTTGGCTAGCATGTCCATTGTTGCTTGCTTGGTGTATGTATTTAGACGGACTTCCTCGGAATGTCGAGGTTGGAGCTGACATTACAACTTAATTAGAGACCAAAATCGATTCCGACTCTAAAATAGCTTTGACGCGATGCTGCATAAGACCGATTCTAAATAGGGGTACCCAATGCTACATAAGGGGTGGGTCGAAATAAGTAAGGGTTCCCGTCTCTAAATAAGGCACTAAATCAGTCGATTTACTATGCGATTAGACATTCCGGTTCCTTTTCACAATAAAACTAATTTTATGAACGTGTTATGCAACATTAGGTATTGTATCTTGACATTATTAAGACAAAAACCTTCTCAAATTATGCAGAGCTTAGTATCAATAAATAGGATAGCAGCCATACTTTTTGATTTTACAGGAAACACGGCGGTTTTTGATTCCACCTAGGACACTGGATCCTGGATATAAATATCCAGAGAACTTACTGCTCTCCTATGGGCTGTAATATTAATTCGAGCTTCAGGATTTCAAGTTTGGGTTTGCGTTGTTTTACACCTTAAAAGGTGTGGCGGGTTTCACGATCGTTGTCTGAATTCATTGAAGCGTCGAGATCCCGTGCGCAAACAAAGCGAACGCGCCCAAGTAGCATATATAGCGATTATGCTGCTACTGTAAAGACACAACCATCACAACACAAAAATCCCAGCTGAAACACAACGAAGCCTAATCCCTTTACGTTTGATCAAGCGCCCCCGCCGGTCGCTTCCTCGCGATTTATACTATAGATTGTACATTCGACTCAGTGCCGCGCGCGGTTCGCAAGAATGCTCATCTCTGCATCCGCCTCCGCAAATACCAGGCGTCTTTGCTTCGTGGGCTTCTCGCACGGGTTAGCTGCGGCTACGTTACCTCGTCGGAGGCGCTACCTCGCCATGTATATTTACTGATGTCGCCCAATCTTAGTGTTTCCTCTGGAATGGGCGTGTGTTTCCACCATAGATGCACCTGAAACGGTAGATAGGCCGACTATGTTGTCCTCTGTTAAAATGCACCGTTCTTACACAGTTCAGCAGATGATCTAACCGCGGGAATGGTTCACCGTGAACCGTTCCAGGATTGGCTAATTCGATTCACTGGATGGTAACCAACACAAGAGAACAACAAGGAGGACACTAGGGTGTAGATAGTATATGAGACCGGAAAGACAGATTCAAGCAATCTAATATACTTACCTCGGTATTTACCTCCTACCACAAACCAACAGGTTAACAGCAGCAACTCGGAACGCTGCAAGCACGCTTCGCCAGAACGCTAAAGATGACGATTAAGCGCGCCGAAGTTCTCCTAGGAAGTGGAAACTACTTTCAATGGGAGTATAGCATGCGCATGACACTCGCCCGGAAGAGTTTGCTTGCGCATGCTCAAGATGTCAAGGCGGGGGGGGGCACGGGGGCGTGGCTCGTGAACGACGCAAAGGCGCTAGGCATCATTGCGCAAGGCATGAAACTCCAGCACTAGACCAAGATCCGTTCCGCCACGCGTGCCATCTAAGCTTGGGGGACGCTTCGAGAATTCTACAACCGTACCACACTACACATGCTCATTGGCGCGAGGTCATGGATGCAGAACTACTCTCAAACGAACGGAACGGTACATGGACTCTGGTACCACGAGGAACGGCCAACCGTACCTTTGGCCGTAGATGGATCTTTGCCAAGAAGCGTGACCAGTTTAGACGAGTGGTATGCTACAAGGCACGACTAGTCGCCAAAGGCTTCAAGCAAAAGTACGGTATTAACGTCTTCGAAACATACTCTCCAGTCGCGAACGTGAACTCGATTCGAGTTGTACTCTCTGTCTGCGCCATCTATGAGTATCAGATTGAACAGCCGGACGCGGACACAGCGTCCCTCAACAGTTAGTTGAAGGGCCTTGCCTACATTGAAGTCCTTTTGGTATTGAGAACGCTTACGACTACGAGTGTCAGTTGAACAAGGCCATATATGGCTTGAAGCAAGCTGCAAGTGCTTGGAACAAAGCCATACATCGTGTATTCCTGATGAATGAGTTCAAGAGCTGCGGTGCAGATCAGTGTGTTTATGTCAAGCGTTCTGAGAACGGTTTCATCTACGTATGCCTTTATGTTGATGCCATGATCATTGCGGCGAAGCCAAAAGAAGAGACCGGTGGAGGGAAGGAAGCACTGAAGAACATCTTTAAGATGAAGGAGCTTGGGCCAACAAAGTTTATCCTGTGAATGGAGATCGATCACGTTATGACGGCGGGAACGCTCATGATCAAGCAAACACGTTACATTGGCGATGTAGTGGAACGCTTTGGACAGGAGAACGCTAAACCGGTGGACAACCCGTGTACAGCGGGACTCAAGTTGTCGAAGACATAATCACCAGGAACAGATGCAGAACGGGACGCAATGCGGTCTTGACCGTACCGATCCCTGATCGGTTGCCTGCTGTACATTACAACATATACGCGGCCGGACGTAGCGTTCGTGGTTACACAACTGTCGCATTTCCGGTAGAACCCCGGGCAGCGGCACTGGAACGCTACAGTACGTGTTATACGCTACCTATGTCTACATGCGAGCATAGAATTATCTACCTAGGTGGTATGAACCATGCTTACAGCGTACTTGGACGCTGATTGGGGTACGAATCTCGACGACAGGCGTTCTGTCTCTGGTGTCGTGATAATGATTGGAAAAGCCCCGTTGTGTTCAAGTCTAAATTCCAGAGGACAGTCGCTCTCAGCGCAGCGGAAGGTGAGTACATGGCTTTAAGCATGTGTGTTCAATATGTTCTTTGGACGCGTGCATTGCTGACCGACATGGAAATGTGTCAACGGAACGCTACGACCATCTGGGAAGACAACCAAGGGGCGATCACTTTGGCGCAGAACGCTGGGCGCCACACTAGAACGAAGCATGTGGACATCCGTCACCGCTTCGTCAGAGGCAACGTGGAACGCGGAACGGTCAAGGTCGAGTACGTCGACACCAAGAAGCAATTGGTTCATATTATGACCAAGGCTCTCGCGACGAAGTTACTCAATTTTCTGCGAGACGGGAGCAACATCAAGGAGAAGGTCGCCATACCATAAGTGCGTGGGTGTGTTAAAGTGCACTGTTCTTACGCGGTTCAGCAGATGGTCGAACCTCGGGAACGGTTCACGGTGAACCGTTCCCGGATTGGCTGATTCGATTCACTGGATGGTAACCAACACAAGAGAACAACAAGGAACACACTAGGGAGTAGACAGTAGGAGATACTGGGAAGACAGATATAACCCTTTCACTACCAGCCAGATCGGGCGAGTTAATAGGACCGTAGCGGACCTCTAACTTGAGTTCAGTGTGCTTTTGATTGGCTTATAATCACTAGCGAAGGTTAGGTGCTTGAGCTCACCACGACTAACAGGTCCGCAGCGGACCTCTATCACCCCATCACCGTATCGTACCGTGAAGCCCACAACAGCTAGAGAGCTGGGGAGAGCCTCTACCGAGCCAATTTTTGCAGCTCGTTGTCATTTTTGAATTCTTCGAGCAGAGCAAGATGGACATCACTGAGCTGCTCAACGACGAAGGAGCTGCGGACGGGGAAATCGAGCTTTCCGATGAAGAGGATGCAGAAGGAGCACCTGGAGACACAGTTGCGAACGAAGAGGAGGCTGAAGAGTCTGATAACGAGGCTAGAGCGACGACAGCACGCCGCTTGTCGAGCGCGCGACTGGTCACGCATACATAGACCGCATCATCCGTAACAGTGGCCTGAATATTGTTCGTGAGCGAGAAGTGAAAGCTGCCTACCGAGAGCGCCGTGAGCTCGGCTTGTTCTCGCTGTTTTTCACCCATGAATTCCGTGACTCGTTGCAATCGTGGACTAACAAGTAGCTCAAAGAAAAAGGAAGACCAGAGACCACAGTGTATGAACTGGATGCATACATCGGGCTAGAAATTGCAATGAGCTTCAACCCGGTGACAGAAATGAAAGAGCTCTGGTGTCAAAAGCCCTTCATGGGGCAAGCTGGCTTTGGATCAACAATGGCTCGAAACCGCTTTGAGACAATACGTGCTCCATTTCAGGTTCATTCACCGGGGAGCGTACCAGTGGAGAGACGCGAGCAGGACCCGCTGTGGCATAGCCGGCGGTTGCTGGACCTGATTCAGGCAAAATTTGCCGCTATTGCTGTCCCTATTAGAGCCGTGAGTTTAGACGAAAATACAGTGCGCACGAAGGCGCGCTCTTCGGCTAAAACGTACATGCCGTCGAAGCCCGATTAGTACGGCGTGCGCTTCTACTCGGTGGTAGGCTGGAAACGTTTGTACACGTACTCCGTGTGGGACAATGGCTGGGGGAATAGAACAAGGGCAACGGCAGCTGAGCGACACGTGGACGTCTTCCCAGCTGTGAGAACCGCGACGTTTAGGACCCTAGAGCGCGACGAGATCCCGATGAAACGAAAGGACGCTAGTGCGTTGTGGGTGGCTATGTGTGGTCACCTCATCAAAACGCATCCAGATCCAAACCAGCATCGCCTGCTGGTATGTGATAACTTCTATATTCGCCACAACCTCGCTAATACTGTCATGGAGTTTACCGATGGTGAAATGAAAATGTTAGGGACTGTACGAATCGCATTACAAGGCAAGCGGGTGGCCAAAGAGCTAGAAGCCGCAAAGGCGAGAATGGATACAGCAGAGCGCGGGTCATGGGAACTAGTTGCAGCCCTAGATGTTCCGGTGGGTTGGGAGAAGCTATAAGAAAAGTACAAGCGAGCACAACGAAAGCTGCCTGAGCATCTTCAAACTCCATACGTTGCACCTGCAACTATTGCCGCAAATGCCGGCTATATTGTTTTCCGTGATAAAATGACTGTGGTGTTTTATACGAATGACCTTGCGGGTTCGCTACCACAGCGTGTGTTTTCTGATTGCTCACCCGAAGCGGTTCGGCTTTACCGAGGACTTGCACCGCCGCAGTAAGGGCATACCCGCGGAGACGCTCCTTGCGCGGCCATCGCGCCGCGTTCCCAGTCTGAATTTTCAAATTTGGAGCAGTACCGTGGGCGACATCGCTGAGGTCCACGTGGATAAGCTTTGTGTGGCTACTGGTCGATTTTTCAGATACTGAGCAATTACTAGTCGAGTTACGGGTCCGCCGTGGACCTCTAAAATATCTATGGTAGTGAAAGGGTTAAGCAATATAATCTACTCACTTCGGCATTTACCTCCAACCACAAACTAACACCCTCAACGAGTTCATACCAGGCAACACATGTAGTCACTGATGTATATCGGTTATACTGGGAGCTAGGTAGCGTAAGCTAGCTACCGGGAAGCCCACGTGGGATTAATTGAGAACAACTCAGTCAACTTTCGTCAACAATGAAATGCACCAGAGCAAGGAGGGAAAGATGATTGGATACAATAAGCATGAACTCAGTGTGAATCATAGATATATTCGATGGGCTTGGGGATGCTCTAAAACGGGGACGCGGTCGGCAGCATAATATGCTTCCAAGATTCCAGTTTCTAAGAAAAGATCCAGTTTTCGTTCGCTTAGACGGGTATTGGAAGCCTTGATAGTAATAAAAACAGTTGAATACCGTTCCTTCACACGACACCTATCACGAAGTCTACCTCCCAGGCTAAGCAGCACATCTGGTCTGACATCTCGAAAACTATCGAACTGCATATGGAGCTCCTTGATCATTTTCTATTGTACTGACACGATAAAATGATACACCAAGTTTTGTGCGGCCGTAAATCCGGTTCTACTCAGGTAAATGGCCCACCACCGGAAAGGACCGTGTCTCCTCTTTTAATTTTTTTCTTTGTTTTCTATATGCTCTCGTTCCCATGCTTTACTTTAGCGAAAAAACTTTCTCGCTGGGAAAAGTAAAAATATCGAGGCTATGCACTCCCCAGCTGTTGTACAGAGCTGTGGAGTCAGCAAACTGTCGATCTTGCCAACTGGGTTATACTTAAAACTTTATATCCTATCCACATCCATATCTAAAGAGCAATCACTCGCCCTTCCCATTCCAAAAGTGGGCTCGGCCCATCGACATCTTTTTGAGTAAGCACTCATTTCGGAAAGCTACATTTATCTCTGGGTCAGCCCTTGGATCGTGCTTACGGCCGCGAGTATAGCTGACGTCCATCGCTGCGAGCTCCTTGCGCATTGTTCGGTCGGGGATTGCAATACCTGTGAGACTTCGTTCTTGACCGGTTGGGTCGTTGTTTGTTTGTTGCGGTTTAGACGGCTGACTTCTCTCGGATCCGCGCACAGCAGCGGTTCCGCCTACGGGTGCGCCCCACGGACAAACCCGCGGCAGCAGGGTTGGGTCGACATTCATCTAGTTTTGTCCTGTACACGCAAGTTAATACATTATTACGACAAATACCTTCTCAAATTATGCAGAGCTAAGTATCGATAATTACGATAGCACCCATACAACTCGATTGTACAGGAAACACTGCGGTTTTCGATCCCACCTAAGACACTGGACTCTGGATATAAATATCCAGTGAATTAATGACCCAAGGATAAGGTGCCGTGTGGTGATGTATGTCTGCAACACAACTTGCCCGAAAGGGCATTCGCCTCTACTCAATCGAGAACGATGCTGTTCCAGACCACTCACCTATTTTGTCAAGCTAGCGTGCTTACTATAAATCATGTAAAACGATATTACGATATACCTCGAAGTAACCTTTTTATTGGTTATTAGAGGTTTCATTGTTGGTTAACACGGTTGGGAAGTAATAAGTAAGTAAGTTAAACGAGTCAATCAAATCAATTATTCACCTAAATCCGTGAGTACATGCACCGAATTGTCGACCACCCACCGCTTGTTTTCCATGTAAATACGGGTTATTGTGCTGGACGCACCAGTTAGCGGTGCGAAAGAGCAATCACTAGCTTCATTTTCGAGTTTCTGCTAATTTAACTAAATCTACTACAGTACTTGCAGGCTTAACCAATCGCGACAAGGCTATGACTTACTTTCAAGCTTTCCTCGTCTCGGAGGAAAGTATGGGCAGGACTGAAGGTTTGATTTGATGGGGGGACACTTTACTTACTTACTTTCCAACCGTGATAACCACTATTAGTGGTGTGGCGAGGCGGGCCGTGAACAGGTCCTTGCGGACCAGGGACTCTACGAGCCACCCTCACTGCCCCTGCTAGGCCAATTGCAATGGACATTCTAACTCACGTTGAGCTTCGCTTCGAGTTCGAGGTGGCCACCCTGTGATGCTTTGGGCACCCACAACAATAGCGAGCCGCCACCAGTGCCTGGAAGGCCCATGAATCCCGGTCGCCAGCGATCTAAGTACAGTGTTCTACCACCCAATACTGTGATGGTCGATTTCCACGATGCATTACCGCCTGCAACGACATCCACCTCATCAACTTTATCACCACCAGACATGATATTCACGGTCACATCCTTCGTGTCCGTGCTTGTGAAGTTGATAATTACTTGCCCGTCACCCTTCTTGACCCAGGAACTCGAACTGCCTTTGAAGGCTTTTTGAAGTGTATTTAGTCCCAGAGTGGCATCATCTGTACCGTCGTCGATCTCACCCATAAACTGCGTTGGACCGCACACTGTCTGAAGGTACTCGGATAGCAGCGTCGCGATGTCTGTCGGGTCGATCATTGAAGCAGAGATGGTGGAGAGGCCTGTATCAATCCACTTATACGCGGTCATCTTCTCGTCCAATGACGTTCCGTTGTCGCTCTTCCCGGACTTGATGAGGTCGTTGATAATTACACCAAAGGTTTTGCGCAAGGTCTCTCTTGTCTTGTAAGCGGTCTCCACACTGGACTCAGAAATCAAGTGCTGCATGCAGTTGTTGGTCACGATCGCCACATCATACTGCACAAGATCGGACTCGCTGATCTTGAGACGCAGTTCGTCGTCCGTGATGGCAGGGTTCCCCTCTCGGTATTCATTCACCGTCATCCAGACGCGGTCGGTCAGGGACTTCAAGTCGCCACCGCAACTCGAGTTCTGTTTCATGGCTGTCTCAAGCGACTCGATCTCGCCGTCCGTGATCTCTTCAGCGGCGTCGGTGAAATTTGCCCCCTTCATGAAAGCTCGAAATCTGCCCCAACTCGAAATGATGTTGTCGTCATAAGTGAGGGCCTGAAGGAGCATCCACTGCGATGTGGCTAGCACGATCTGCGAGAGTCGCAATTTGGAAGGAATATCCTTCCCCATGCATGCGTATATTACCATCGGTAAGTCCGTGACCACGTTGTTCGTCTGGTACAACATGAGCAAAAGTTTTTCCTGAGACGTCTGCGGATCTTCTGTCTTGACGTTGCGGACATATCGAATG
>BSXT01001668.1:0-21680 GCA_030267785.1 Phytophthora fragariaefolia
CCCGCAGGCGGAACACTGGATTGCGGTCAAGCGCATTTTTCGCTACCTGCAAGGGACCAAGTCGCACGGGATTCGTTTCTCGCCGGGCAAGGACATCGAATGCAGCAGGTGCGTGGATCTGTCACGCTATGGACACTTTGGACTACATGGGGTATCACTGACTGCCTCACGGCAGCCATGCCGGATCTGGGGGACAGTCAGAGGGTACGACAGTTCCACAGCACCTATCACACATATCAGTACCCATACCACGAAGGGTACGCGTCCTGTCGTTTGGATCGATGGTAGGGCTGCTCCACAGCTCGCACGTGGGTTGCGGATTTCGAAGTGAGACGTACGGCGCTGAGCGATCATGATGGCATGCTAATACACCTTCGGTCCCCTGCGAACCCGGTGCGGGTCAAAAAACCAAAGCGAATTTATCCGGTGCCTGATTACGCTACATCGTTAGTCAAGGCAGCGGTCCGGGGCAGTATCGATGCCATCCGGGACTGGTTGAGGACGTCGAGCGCACAGCATTGGAAGCAATCGCGGCTTGGGAACAGTTCAATCAGGGGGTAGCCGCAAGCTGCCGGCGTTGTAAGAAAGCTGGGCGGCGCACCAGAACGCGGTCATATCGACAGCGTAGACGACGGCTTCTTAGGCATTTGGCTCACGCCCGTGCGGCTACCTTGGATCCGACGGACGAAATCACGGTCCGCTTGGACGGAATTGCGATCACCAGCGACGGTAAACCTTCTCTTGTACGCTCACTTCAACTCCGGTTGACTGAGTTGGAAACTTCACGGGCGATGTATAAGACGCAACGCAGATTTCGCGAGCACACTTATCACGAGCAGAAAACAACGAAGGCGATGTTCAGCAGAGTTTCCACCGAGTATGCGGATAACACTGTGCCCACATTGCTGCCTGCAGCTGGCGCGCCGATGCAGCCCATGCACGAGAAAGCCGACATTTTTGCTGATGTGTGGATGCCTATCTTTTGAAAGAAGTCCCCTGACCCAGAGACGATATCTGAACTGCTAGCTCGCCTCCCCTCCCCGTCGCGGGACGAAAGTCTCTCGCGAGTGACAGATACGATCACAGAGACTGGGGTTGCAACGGCTATTCGAGCATGTAAAGTGGAAAAAGTTTGTGGCCCGGACGGGCTTGGTAACGACTGGTATCGCGACTTTTCGGACGATGTGGCTCCTGTCCTGACACGGCTCTACAGCCTGTGGTACGAGGCGGGGGGTTTCCTGTCGTCCTTCCTTGAAGCTGACATCTTCTGCATAAAGAAGACGGGTGATCTTACCAACTTGCTCAATTATAGACCTCTTGCGCTTCTGAACTCGGATTATAAGGTTTTCACCAGAATTCTTGCAACGAGGATCAGCGCGCTGTTGCTACGTTTGATTCACCAACAACAGGCGGGATTTATACCGGGCCGTCAAATTCATGACACTATAGATTTGTTTGCTGCAGCTCAAGTATCGGCGGAATCTGCCCGTGACCAACAACTGGCTCTCGCCATGATGCTGGATTATGAGAAGGCTTATGACGCTCTGGCCAGGATGTTTTTAGTCATGGTTCTGCGGTGGCTAGGTTTCCCGGAACGATACATCACGGCCTTGTTATTCCTCCATAATGGCACCCCCTGGTGAATGGGTTTCGAGACCGTGACCAGTGGTATCAGACAGGGTTGTCCTCTCGCCCCACTACTATTCATACTGGCCCTCGAGCCTTTTTACTGGCTAGTGGAGGCCACTGCCACCATTACGGGGATCGCACGGCGGGCTGGAGAAAAATGCGTACTGTTGAAAATTGCAGGTTAGGCTGACGACACTGCGATATACTTACGGAGGCCTTCAGAAATCCCGCATATTCTGCTTCTAACGAAGTTTTTTGTGCTGCTAGCGGCCTAATGGTGAATGCCAAGAAAACGGTGGTAATTGCTTTGTGTCGGACAAGGGGCTATCCTTCGGCCACTTTACCAGGGGATTTAACCCTACAAGCTCCAACTCAATACTGGCGCTACCTCGGGGCTCAAGTTGGAGGACGAAACGTCGTGCAAGTTACGTGGAACAAAGCGGTCTCACAGCTCACTTTCAGGTTACGTCTTGCCATGGTCAAGTCGCTAACACAAGATCAACGTGCGGCGGTTGCCTCGGCGGTGATCATTTCAAAGCTGTTGTACATAGCGCGACAAAGCTTGGCCGGCACTACCAGCAGTAAGCGCTATGCAGTTGCGCATTAGGAACTTTGTCTGGCACGGTGTGTTTGCTACGATCGGGGTTACCGGCGCTCACTGGGTCAATCAAGACGTGGCGGCGCTCCATCGGGCAGACGGAGGTTTGGCGATCCCGGATCTAAAAGCGGAACTGTATACCATGGCTGCTGCAGAATCTATTAGGTGGGCTACAACTAGTAGCGTCACGATGTTAATGGTTGGTGACATATTATCGGCACAACAGGCTGGTCCGAGGGTCGGTCCTGTTTACTTATCGATGGGCTACAGGAGCCGTGGATGCTCAGGTCATCCCTTTCCAAACTCCGTATGGGCAACTGGTCGCCAAATGCTACTAGTTGCTGGGGACGACGAGGCTCTCCTGCCTGACCCGCTCCTCGCAGAACTCTTTTCCGCCAATGCAAAGAGCAACTGCCTTGCTGCTCTGAGGACTGGGAAAATGGCAGTGTCCTGATTGACACTCGCCCATTGAAAGGCGCAGCATCGGCACCTCTCCGCGCATGGAGTAACAAGGAGAGGGGACTCACATGTGTGGGATGGTTGTCTTACACTGAGATCCGCGCCCTTCAACTTTTGATCAGACGGGAACTAGAATAAATCCACGAACAGTCATCCCGCTGCTAGCGACGCCGGCTACGCTAATCAGCGATGTGCTGACGTGGGAACATGTGACGAGGGATCAACGAGGGATCACATGGGATTTCAGGTGTTATTTGATGGTAAACCAATGTACACGGCATGTCTCTAGACTGGCACAGCTAAGCACCTTGTTTGCCTTAGTACTCTGCAACTTTCCTGAAATGATGTATGGCATCCGGGAGACTGAGGAGATTCGGCTTTGCACTACACGGACGAATCACCCATACATTCTGCGTTCACACAGCGATAGTGGTACTCCACGCGCTACGCTGATCACAGTGGGTCAAGTAGAACCGCGAGTTTTGGAGACGCAGTCTGCACCAGCCCTGCTCACGGCTTTGCATCATGCGATGGGCTCGACTTCTCTGGGAAATTATTACACCCACATCCCTCCTTTTCCCGTTTGGTCTGCTTATGGGCTGGGAACAGACGATATAGCCGCTCATGCGCACATTTTCGGCCAGTGGCGGCGGCGGTATCCAGACAGATAGGACTGCTTAGTGTGGCACTCCGCCGAGACGCCTGGACCCAAGAATCACCTGAACTTGCGCGGGCTTTGGGAAGATTGGGATGGAAAACCATTAGAAAAGGTGTGGGCCTCAATACATGGGGTGAACGTCTACTCTATCGATTAAAAACGCGCGGGCTCAACTTACGCATCCGCAGTCAGGATCGGCCTGCATGCCCTCACCCGTCGTGTCTGGACACATTTGGATCGCTATCGCATATGTTTTGGCACTGTCCAGGTGCAACTTTACTTTGGAATTTTTCTTACGGCCCTCGGCTTTCCTTGGCTACCCATCGACGGAGCGCGAGCGGACAAAGTCATCAATTTCTCCATGGACCACGTACCTATTGGGACCCTACAACAATTGGAGGCAACGACCCACTGGTATCAGGAGGGCCTCCGCCTGGACGCCGCAAGGATCATTCCTGATATAGTGCGCAAATGCTGGAGTTTGGGGATCGCCACGGTCATCCACATCATATGGAATTGGCGCAATGAGTATCTAGACGACGATTCACACACTCAGAACCTACGGTTTGAGGCGATCTTGGTGGCGAGGTTACACCGAAGTTATCGACACATTGCTGATACTCATTCAGGACCACGCACACCTCCATATGCAAACGTAGCTTACGCAGCAGTGGTATCGGCGCTACGGACAAATACGGAGAATACACCTCTTTTTCCTACCGTTGCGCTGAGGATACTGGTACTCTTGTTTGATGAGGGTTCGCGGGGGACCCCAGGCCGTGAGGGAAGTGGATCAATAATACTGGAATTACATCCAGGGGTGGCAGTATCAGGCCGGTCTGACTGGCAAGCCTGGCGTACGGCGACAAACGGACCATGAACAATGTAGCAGAGTACATGGGATTAGCACATGGACTGTCCTATGCAAAACAATGTGGTCTACGTGGTCTCCACGTGGTTGGAGATAGCAAAATGATTATCACACCGATGATGACGAGACGACCTCCTTAACCCCTTAGTTCCCGGGACAAAAGTGGGGGGTAATTATTTTTCCTTATGTTGAGGTCCAACATAAGAATATAGAGAGTGGTTATTGCGCCCGACTGAAGAGTGGTTTTAACGAACGATGCGGGAACGTTCTGGTTACAAAAAACATCCGTCCGGTTACGACTGTATACACGTATAGCTGTTCTCCAGGCCACTCATTTCGGAACACACCGTCGGCCCCTAACAAGCATGGAGCGGTCACCGAGGGTACGGAAGCGCCGTCCAGTTGACGAAGGCGACAGCGACACCGATGCCAGCTGGGGTGCTGAATCCGTGGAATCTTCAGAGTCAAGCGATCTTAGCTGGCGCGTTGGAGGCTCTAGCCAAAGCGAAGCGTCTGCGATAGGTTGCAGGTCGAGCGACGATCACAGCTCTGAGGGAAATCACGTTGAGATCAGCCCCGACTTGGAAGAGACTCAATTCGACTCGTGGGAAGCTTTTCACTCGTACATGGAGGAGTACGAGAAACGAACGTTCCAGGCAAGCGAACTTGCTTTCGTGCTACCATTACACGTGTACTGCATTCATTAACTTCGCTATAACGTATAGGTGTTTCGTGTTCGGTGTCAAGGACCGGAACAAGATTATTGACAAGGCCACAAATCCTACTGCGACAAAAAATTCCCGAAGATTTCAAGGACTACGCTAAGACGCTGATATGTACGCATGGTGGGAAGTATAAGTACCGTGGTAAGGCACACGCCCGCGGCAAGAAATCCGACCCATGGAATGCAAAGCCAAGGTCAGTAATTCATATTCATATGAAGATAATCAGGTGTATTCGGGTCGTGTCGGGTGCAGTCGGGTGCAGTTGGTGTCAATCGGGTGCGGTCGGGTATCTGAGGCGGACTTTATCCTGTATTCACGAACGTTTCACTGATGTTGTGTGACCAGATCAATGCATGTGTCCGTTTGGTGGCTAAGGAACCACAGAAGTTTGCCGTGTGCATCACAAAGACAATGGTTTTGCACAACCATCGTATAGGTCAGCGAACGTACAAGCAATACGCATCTAATTGACTTTCAGTGGGTGATGAGGTGCTGAGTACAGCCAACGTGCTTCGAAAAGCTGGTGCGAAAGCGAAAAGCATTCTGAAGTTCATAGTAGAACACTCGGATAGTAATCCGACTTCGCGGGACGTGCATAACCTTGTTCGCGCTCTGAAACTGCGCGAGCAAGGCTCGAGTACCCGTGCCCAGCGTCTAAAAACGTGGATGATGGAGTTTTGCGAGGTTCCTGGAAATATAGGATGTATCTTCGTCGACTCGTCTAGCGGAAAAGGTTTGTTTTTTACTTATATTTTGTGTGTGTGTGTGTATCTCTGAGAACTTTAGTATGACGATAATTCTTTTGTACTGAAATTATCTATATAGAATCGCGACATGCATTACAGTTCAAACGAAGCACATGGTGGAGTTGTTTGACAGATTCCCAGAGGTGTTACTTATTGATGCGACGCACGGCACGAATGGTTGTAAATACAAAGTGTTTTCGTTCATGGCTCATGATATCTTCGGGAAGGGGCAGTATGTGCAACATGCCATCATGCAGAATGAACGCAGCGAGACCTTTTTTTCGGCAATTGAAGAGTTTAAGAAAAACAATTCTTCATGGTCCAAGTTGCAGTGCGTGATCATCGATAAGGACTTCACCGAGATCGGAGTTTTGAAATCCGCTTTTCTTAACGCGAGAGTTTTATTATGCCAGTTCCACGTTGTGAAGTATTTGCGGGAGGAGATTGCGTGTGCCGACTATGCGTTTACTTCGTGGCATAAGAGTCAGCTACGCGCAGTGATGAGTTTGCTGGTATACGTGAGGAGTGAGCATGAATTTGAGAAACACCGCCGTTACATGACTCATCTTACTTCCGTTGGTTCAGGATCATTTGTTTGCACTGGTCGACATGCTGACAGTGAGTCGGGTACCGAGTCGGGTGGAGTCGAAGTTGAACGCGAGTCGGGTATCGAGTTGGGTACAGTCGGATCGGAGTCCTGCTCGCGTTTACGCGTGCCCTCTCACCCATTTGAGTGCTATTTCACAAAGAACTGGGACAGTTGTAGAAATATGTGGTGTTCGTACGCAAGACTGAATGCTGTAACATTGGGCAACAATACCAACAACCGACTTGAGTCCTCGTGGAAGCAGATGAAAGAGGTCGTGAATTCATCCATGGGGCTCGACGAGTGCTTAGCTTCAATCATGTTCTACCAGACGCGGGTCGAACAGCAGTTTTACGACCAAGCTACCAAGGTTTCAGTAGTTCACCACCAGGGCTACGACCGGGAGATGTGTCTCGTTGCAAACTTGGTGAGCAAGCACGTGTGCTATTCACGAGCAATATTTGTACGCAACTGGGCCAGCGTTGTACACCTATTATGAAGCGTTTCCTGGTATGATATTCATCAAAAACGCTGCATTGAATGAAGACAGTTTGGATGAACTGAACGTGGAGTATACGGTAAGCAAGTCGACGTGGGAGTGCTCGTGTCTGTTCATGAACACACGATTGCTGCCGTGTCGCCATGTATTTTACATTGAAGGAGTCTCGCGATGGAGACAATTATCCCTACCCGGTTGCTAAACCCGCGCTGGATTCTAGCATCTCTACACGAGAATAAACCTTCAGGTGAACTTCCACTAATCCCTTCGCTGTAAGCTCTATTTTGTCTCGACCTAAAGCCCCCTGGGACACAAACCGAAAGTTCCGAGAAGCTAATTACATCACCACCTCCGTAAGTGATGTCGTTAGCGGTTTGGGGATGCACGAATATCGGGTTGCAATGAAGGCGTTAGCTCGAGTCGCGTTACTGTTCAAGGAAAAGCGGTTTGGAGTGATTGAGGAGTTGTCGAGTCCTTGATCTCGTGGTGATGTTCCTGAAGATGCTGTTGAATCGGATGATGTTATAGAACTAGGAACGACAGATTCCACACCGGCTGATGGCATCGGCTTGAACGAAGCCGAAGGTACTGAAGTCATAGATGTGGAATTGCCCCTACCGGGCACGATGTCAAGCGAATCTGACACGCTGTTGAGCACACCGTCAGTTCAGTCGGGCACACCGTCAATTCAGTCGGACACACTGTCAATTCAGTCGGGCACACTGCCAAATCAGTCGGGCACACTGCCAAGTCAGTCGGGCACACAGTCGAGTAAGTCGGGCACACAGTCAGACACAGTCTTGAGTCCGAAAACGCTAGATACCGCGATAGCCGATTTTGAAATATCAAGCCCCTTACGGCCTCGCGGCCGCCCGAAACAAAAGTCTAAAGCGAAGAAAGCAAAGAGAAACCTATCGATCCAAATAGCGAATGATGACTCAATTCTCCACGACAAGCGGTTGGTCATACCAGAGATTCTCTCGCATGAATCAAACTATACGGCGTGCGCTGAAAACTCATGCAATTCAACTTGTTCGTCTTTGAAAGAAAGATAAAGCCCCAATCGCGCATGTTATTGCTAAATTACCTGCATCGAAGCCACTTCTGGAACCGTCGGATATCTCGCGAATTTTGACTCGCGACCTGCTCAGAAGATCCGATGCGAAGGTAACCAGTTTGCAAAAGAAACGGAATGGATTGGCAGAGAAAGATGAGGCAGTCGAATCCCCAGGCTTGGGCGTTATCACTACGTCAACTCTAGGCATAATGAAGCGGTGGCACAAAGCGGTGGGGCATTGAAGGTAATCGAGAAAGCTCAAACATGGGTTGCATCTATAGATTTGTCTATGGATGTGCCGCCCGCTTATCAAGTCGACGAAGTCGCGGAGCTGCCAGCCAAGTTAAACGCTATACCGATTTTATCAGAGAAGGTAAGGAATTGATGCTGTTCGGATAAACGATAACCTTGAATGACAAGTTGTTTGTATGCGCAGATGGATCACCTCGATTTTGCTGCCAAGTTCCATCTGGGTGGTCGCACAATGATGGAAGTAATGGCGAAGATGTTTGGATTGAGAGAGAATGTGGTGGTGATCGATCCTGGAAACTGGGGCGTTGCGGTAGGGGTATGACCACCATACCGGATGAAACGGTCACGAATATGTTCGCTGGTGTCTCTAACGAGCGCATTTTGATACCGATGAATTGTAATGGTAATCATTGGTGTGCAATCATGGTAAATTTGGAAACGCATGAGATCAGACACTATGATCCGATGATGTCGTCTTACGGCGGAAGTATTCGAGCGGTGGCCCAAAGATTCCTGCAGTTTATGCCGCGCTCAGAGGGGCGCTATAAAGTGGATCCGTATGTCACTGATATGGGGGTACAGGTTGACAGCTATAACTGCGGTATCTACGTTCTATTAGCCTTCGAGATGTTCTGTGGTGAGGAAGATGTTTGCCTGTTACGACCGAAGATATTGCAGTATATGAGATACCGCTACATACGAATGTGCTTGTAAGAAAAAAGATCTATGAAAATATATTGCAAATTTGAAGTATTTGACTGCGCGTCGCGGCCCTCTAAACCTCCAAATTTAGGTGAGACCTGGGGAACAGCAAGCCATTACCACCATGGTATCTATATTTCGTTTCCGCGTGTGACTTCCGTCGGCCATGACGTCTTGCTAAACCTTTCATTTGGAGCCCGATACTACTTCTTCCTTGTTGTACAGCGGTGCATCAGTATGTATCTGCGCCACATCGCCTTACGAGACACCAACAATCCAGTTCCCTACAACCCTCAACAACCCACGACATCTATCGTTATCCGGACTATACGTCCACGGTCACCGGCGCATAAAATCTGGCTTGTTGCCGGTCTGACACATTCTGGCTCAATGTGTGCCGGTCGGGCACAATTTGCCTCGTCTCAGCGCTGCTCAGTCGGGCACAATAACACGTGCCAAGAATATAAAGGAATTTGTATTCAATGGATGTTCGTCTGTTTATACAGCGTGGATAGTACAGGTTTGTCTCAGGATAAAACCGAGGCATGTACAGCATTAGAGGCCTAATGATGGCGGAAACTTCGACGGTCGGTGAGCTTATGATGTCTAAGCCAACATATGTAGTGTACTGTTTATTTTGGTAGCTTTTTTTCTGGGCATTGCACACGTACAGCAGAGCTGGGAAGACAGAAAAAAGGACGTAAAAGTAACGTTTTCAATGGATTGCAGCACAAAAAAAATGAGAAGTATCCAGAAGCTACACCGCCACAGCTCCGTCGGAATCTCCGTCGTCATTCTCCTCCTCTCTTTCTGAAGCTGAACGCCGACGACGCTTCTTGCCCGGGCGCGCCGCAGGAGGCCTGTTGCGCAGTTTGCGTTCTTGTAGCAGGTTTCGCGGGATATCGTTTCCATTGCTCCAGTCGTTGTGCCTGATAGCGAAGCAGGTTTTGCCCCGGTTCCGTGCTACGTTGCAGAAGTATTTTCTACAGGCATAAAGAAGTATTAGTTGGGGCATCATGGACTCACCTGCGAAACATTGACGTACCGCCGATTCCCTGTCGAGCACTCGGGACAGAAGTACTTCGTGTACTTCCTCGGTTTGGTCTTGATCAGTGCGCACACTTTGCAGGAACGCTGGCGCTTCGTGAGGTCTTGCTCGTTGTCCACCGTATCTGGGTTTTCTTCGAGGCGATGCCCTCCCATGTCAACCGTACTCTCGAATGCTGGCGCATACGAGACAGTGTCACGTGAAGGAGAAGCTGCTGTTCTCTCGCGAGCTCTTGTTGCTCTCTGGTTGAAATGGCAAGTCAATATAGCAGACACAACGTTAGACTCCTGAACGATTATGTAGTTTTGATATCTCACCTCGATGGTTTGGTAGGTCTCGGCACTAACGACCGCTAGCAGCTGCTCCAATAGTGTTTCGAAGAATGCGTAATGTTTGGGAGGGCGCGTTTTTCCTGGTGGTCGGTTATCACTGTGGTGGCGGAATACGATAAATGCGTTTACCAAGGCCATGTCGGATAAACCGAGGAAGAGGGTATTGTAATACTTCCTTGTCTTGTAGCTGAGTTGGACACTATACCGCTGCATCCGGAGTTGGTCGTGGACGTCGACACCTCCCATCCAGCGGTGATAGTCTCGGACCAACTCCGGCACCGGTACAGGCTGCATTTTCCTGTGGACCCGCCGCACTACAATACATAACCAAGCTAGCAGCTCATTACATTCGCAACGAAGGCATTGCACGTACTGACTGTGACCGTTTTGCGGCTACCACCGCTTGAAAGCAAATATACTGGTGTGCGGTCCATCCACATTGTAGCAGTTAGTTGCGGGAACCTCTTATTCGCAGCAAGCTTGATCGTTTCTTGGGGTGGGATCACAATCTTCTGCTTATTGACCTGCTTTATTTCCTTCTTGGTGATGACACCTTTTGCGTAACCAGCTCGATCAGTTTGGATCGTCCCGGTCAGATACGTGCGTCGATGCAACAGCTCCAGCGCAAACTTGACAGAAGTATAGAACCGATCCGTAATTACTAGGCGCCAAGGGGACGTTGTCGATGGAGTGCACAGAGCGTTTATGTTCCTGAGGACGGCAGCTTCGCCGGTGTTGTTGTCCTTTGGCACGGGTGTCTGTAAGTTTGACTTGGCTCCACAATAGATTTCAATCCTGTAAGTGCGACAATGACATTATGTTAGCTTATGTTGGAGTAAGAAGATGACCACTGTGTGACTCATGTTGAAGTCGAGCCAACATAAGCACTTTGGCAAAAAAAAGCTGTGGCTAGGCCGAAGCCTACCACAGCGTCACATACCTCAAACAATACGCCGTCTCTGCGCAAGCCTTTCGTCCCCCACTTGTGGGGTTTGTCCTTGTTGAATTGGCGAGCTGGATTGTAGCGAGATCGGGATGGTAACGTAGCTTCGTTGAAGCTAATTACAGGCGGCGCGTGGTAACCACGAGCGAAAGTCCTCTGTAATACATCCACAACAGGTCGAATTTTCCACGCGCGATCGATGCTTGCTCTTGGAGACTTGTTGTTTGAGAAGTGTAGATAACCCATGATATGAAAAAAAAACGGTGCTTGGTCATAAAGAGATTGAATCGGTTCGCCGGTAACGCACCTACTTGCTTCGTAGACCAATCTGCAGCAATACCTTTGCGCATTGGCATCAGCATGCGCGCAATTAGCAGGCCCATGACGCGCAGCACCTCCCACGGCTCAATATCGGGGACACCAGCAAGCCTACTACGGATATCGCCCAATTCTTCCACCTCCTGGCCAGCCCGACGCTGCTGAGAACGGATTGTCCTTGCTCTCTGTGGAATAGACTGGGTGTGGTAACGATTGCTTTCAAAAGAAATCTGCGTCCAGAGCTTTGGCGGCATCAAGTAGAAGAGAAGAGCAAGTGGATCGTCACCAACCGCCATGACACTCTCGCTCGGTCCGTAAGGTCCATCGTACAAATCCTCGTAGGTTGGGTCCGGACCAAACTTTTCAGGATCTATATGCAAGAAACCACAAGTTAGCTTATGCTGACACATGTGTTGGAGAAGGCCAGCATGAGTTTCCAGTTATGCGGTATATGAACAACATAACGTACCATACTCCCATCCATTAGTCCGCATCATCGGCATTGCTTGCTTGCTCTGCGCGAGTGAACTACAGACTGACTCGGGCAAGTCCTCTCCTCCATCGTCTTCAGAATCTTCATCCGTCAACTCTCCAATCTACCAGTCACTAGCGTCATCGACATCGTCACCACAGCTGTCTTGGTCCTCCTCAACCGACATATCTTCATCGGAATTCAGGCATGTGTAAGCATCAGCCGCAGCATCCATCAGATTGGCGTCACCATCAATGGCACACTTCGGCGACAAACGCGCCAAATCAGGAACCGCCAAGTTCTCATCCGAATCTTTTTCGTCACTTCCACACACATTTTCGAAGATTGCCCGACGTCTAGTGCGTTGGCTTCCAACGGAAGTCACTGTCGCCACTGCGCCTTCACCCGCCGGCGGGTTTTCACCGCCTCCCACCTCCCGCTCTTTCTCCTCCTCCGCGTCTGAAAGTGGCGCATTGTCCTCCACAACGTCCGACTCCTTCTCCTCCGCATCGTCAACTTGCGGGCAGTCCGCCACCACGTCTGACACCTTCTCCTCAGCCTCGTCTTCCACAGATGCAGCTGACTCCTTCGCTTCTTCCTCATAAACTTCAACAACACCCACTGTTTTTGGTTCTGCTTCCTCCAAAGGTCCACGAGTTTCCATAACCACCGTGGTACGCTTTGCGCCTTCCTTTCTTGTTCCTTTCTTCGGCCTCTTTTCCTCTGCTCCCATTTGCCTAGATTTGTTCATCTGACGTCGAACGCGACGCGCATGCCTGTCACTCATTAACGCCTCCCTGCAGAGTAGCAGCTCCTGCTCAGTCAGCTTGTGCTGCGGCTGCTTCCCTGTCCCACCGACCATTTGCTCTCTTCTCGGCGTTTCAACAATGAGGGTTTTGCTAGGAGCCACCCGTTCGTGGTGGGTGGTGAGTACGGTCTTTATCAATATCGACCGAACTGCATCTTCATCTAAACCTAAGCCTGTGCATTTGGCTGTTTTGTACTCATATCGTTGTCTTGATCTTACTATGGAGTGAAATCGACAGTACACACATACAAATTCCAAGTACGTAAGTTCCTTATGTTGTACCTCCAACATAACATAGAAGCTGCGAAAAAAAGTGAAGCGAGCTATACACCTCTTATGTTCTACTGTACAACAAATGCGAAGTAAGGGGTTAAGCCCCTAAGCTTACCCGGCTGTACTGGCGCTGTCGGACGTTGGCTGACTACTGCGGTATTAAATCTTGGACTCATCACTTTAGGGCTTATAACAAAGTGGCGGACTCCCTCGTGAATCTGGCAATGGATAGTAAGGCGAGCCGCCAAGTGTCTATCGACACGGGCAGTTTCCCGAGTGGCTGCTGGGATGACGCGCTACGCAATGTGCACAATGATGTGGCGGAGTGGCAGACGTAGTTCACCCATCTGCCCGATCGAACTGACAGGACTGGTATGTCCCTTAGGAAGTGATGGTACCTGCAACAGCAGCCGACGGAATGGGTGGCTGCTGTGGATATTGTAGATGTTAGGGCTTTAGCATTGACCGAACTCAGTATACCTCACCTGAAAAATGAAAATGAAAAATGAATTATAGTCAATCCAGTACCTACGCGGGTGGATTGGACTACCTGAATCCACTAAGGACTTAAATCGTAAGCCAAGATAGATCGAGGGGGGCTCCCTCGCCTGACCGACTCTCAGTTCGGTTCGGTCTGTAATATGGCGGGCATCTTTGGGACAGACGCCATCTGTACCCTGGCGACGGTGACGCTCGCCGAGCAGGTCGAACGCGTAACCGCGATCGAAACACATGAGCGAGGTTTGATCGCTCATGTGAGGAGTAACCTCTAGGCCCAAGCGGCCGATCCGAGGCTAACGGGTCCAAAGCCGCTCCAGCTTAAGGTTACTCCTCTTGAAGGGAAGGAGGGGGGAGCCTCCACTTCTGGATTCGAAAGGTAGAGCTCGTGATGGACTCGGCTCTCGTCTCGAGCGATCTACTACGTGTCGCCTTTGCCCTCTCGCATCTTAGAGGTCGGGCTAAGCCTTGGGCGTATACCTGAGAGGCAACATCGCCTGGATATTTTTCATCCTGGTCAGACCCTGTGAGGAGGTGCGAGTCGCGTTCCTTCCGGTGAACTACGAGTATCGCCAGCGCTCACGTTTTCTTGTCTGCAAGCAAGGGAAGCGTGAGCTGCATGAGTACATCCAAGAGATGCGAGTAGTCACTGCGGCTCTGGAGGGGGACCCCCTACCTGAACACACCAAAGTGACAATATTTGTGGATGCCCTGACAATTGGCCCGGCACGCACGCACCTGTGTCGCGTGCATGCCAGCACAATAGAAAAGTCAATTCAGATCGCGCTTCAGGAGAAATGCAGCCGTCGACAAACTCGTACTCCGGCCACGTCTGGCAGGGCAACTCTGCGCCAGGTATTGCGCAGGGTGGCAGCTCAGGTAATGGGGCTACGAGTGGACCCGTTCCCATGGAACTGGATCTAGCCGAGCAGCGAGGTATCCACCGCTTTGGCTGTTGAAGGCAAGGGCACATGAAGCGTGTTCTGTTCAGCCAAAGAACAACCGAAACCGTCCTGCGGGAAGTCCTGAGGCTCAAATGGTCGTGTGCAGCAACCGCGACCCAAGAGCCAGGGAAATATAGGACATCAGTAGGGGCAGGGTGCCCTACTGGAGGAGATCTAAGTCTTTATGATGGGTGTGTGGTGTAGCGGGGCTACACATTTGGTCAACCTTCACATTAGTGCAACACGCACTAATGGATACATTCGGGTGGGCCACATTGCAGTGTGGTCACCATTCATAGTAGGAAACAATACTATTGGCAGAAAGCAATAGATATCTGCCAATAATGAGCATGTATTCGTTGGCAGATCCTCTCTTTATAGATATCAGTTTTAGGAGGCAAGGCCAAAGTTAACATTCAATTCAAATCTCATTTTCTACCAAAAAGGATAGTAATTGTCTTTATTTAGATTTAACTATACTTACAGAGGTAAGTATACTTAATCTAAATTAACTACCCCACCCCGCCCGATCCAAGAAGCGCATTAATCCCCGCCCCGACGGCATATCCTGCGGGCACCGACGTACCGTGTAATGCTTGCTTACACCAGAGTTGTCGCCACTTCCGCGGTGTGAATCATGCATGCTCAATGCCGAGCGCTCAGCAACGATTGGACCTTCGTCAACAGTCAGACCGACCCAAGAAGCGCATTTAGCCCCGTCCCGATGGTATAGCCTGCGGGCGCCGACGGATCGTGAAATGATTGGTTTCACCGGAGCTGTCGGCAATTCTGCGGCGGTCACACGGCGATGACACCGCAGAAGTGCCGACAGCTCCGGTGTCCTACGCTTCCTCCTACACGTCGCGCACACGTGTAAGCTAAAGTTGTGAGCTAAGTAAGCCCACTACATGTGGGATGCACACGCCATGGAGGCTTAGCCCCTGGGAGTCTTGGAACTTTCGACCCGAGGAAGAGCTGTGATAGATTTCTGGTGGTACACGGGCGTGTATGGGGGTATGGGTACCCATTCCGAATATTAATCGATTCTGGGGCGTCGAAGAATTTCGCACGCAATCAGTCAGTAGCAAGAAATGCCGACAAATTTGTTG
Source organism: Phytophthora fragariaefolia (assembly GCA_030267785.1). NCBI lineage: Eukaryota > Oomycota > Peronosporomycetes > Peronosporales > Peronosporaceae > Phytophthora > Phytophthora fragariaefolia. Next base: position 15,528 of record BSXT01001668.1, read on the forward strand.
ACGCCCTGAGGGAGAACTCGGGCGCCGGGCCAGTCTTAGTGAGACTCGCCAATGGACCCCTTGGTGGAGGTACCAAGGTTCCTGATTGATCTGGCTGTCATCTTCGAGGACTTTGACAGTACAGAACGGTTTATTGCCCACGAGATGGACAAGTATGACCTGATCCTGGGTATGTCACGGCTTGAGCAGCATGAGCCCCGGGTCCATAGTGTCCCCCGAGATCTGTCTAAATCCGTTGTCTTTGTGAAGTTTTAAGCGGTTTTGAAAAAAAATGGTGTCGGTGGTGACATGAAAAAGTACGAAAGCATGACTATTTTCGAAGCACGACTAATTAGAGTGAAGGCTATGAGGAATTTCCATAATCCAGTAGAAAAGTAGTGGATTGTCCCCCATTCAGGCACGAATTACCTCAGCACAGTAGAAATCAACTAAGTACGCATCATCCGCAACGTGCGTACTTCCTAGATATTTACGTCTCGTGAGTCTCAGCGCCTCGTTGAAGCCGTATCCGCGCCCATGGATGCCACCGCGCAGCTCGAGTCGGACGACTACTTCGAGGTGCTGGGGCTGCTGCGCTTCGCCTCTGGCGCGGACGTCAAGCGCGCGTACCGAAAGCTGTCGGTGCAGTAGCACCCGGACACGAACCGCTCGCAGCCGCGCGCCGAGGAGTTCCTTAAGCAGACCCGGAGAAGAGTCCGTGAAAAAAACTTCAAATTGTAGAATACAATACGGGTTTTCGCTTTACAAACGGTGTTGCAAACTAATTAAATGCACATTGACTAAATAGAAATTCTGAACCGATAGAAAGTTAGCGCAATAGACAAAAATACATGCGTAAATTTTTACTTCAAGTATTAACGTAGCCTAATACTAGTAGCCGATTGGCTAGCTTCCAGCAAATAAAGAAACGATAAAACGGATCGAATCACATCTGAAGAAACTGAAAACGGGTTCTGGAACGCGAGTTAATATTATAACAAATACTGGGCGTACAAACACACGAGGTTTTTATAATTTCTAGCCGGAACGAAGAGAATGTATCCATCCCTTATTGTCGACTCAGAATACGCTGTGGGAATTTTTAGATTTCCTTACGAACAAAGCCGGCAAACCTAGACACTTGAAAGTTATACAGTCACTTGTGCGTGGGCATAGCCTCCACACGGAATGCTGGCTTCGTCGCTTGCGCAGCAACAACTCATAATATTACCTGTGCACGAACAGCCTGTATCACTGCGCTGGAGAACACGGTCCACAGCTAGCCTCTTCATGCTATCGTGCGAATGGAACATGCTGAGGAAAAATCGATCCTGCTGCTTTTGAGAAATTTTGTGCGGGTGCATGTGTAGTTTCGCCATCGTGTACCGCTTCACCACAACGTATTTTTTTCCGTCAGTATCTTCGTGTGCACTGAGCACTACACCATTTGACATATCCTTGCGGATGCGACTCGATTCGTACGGATATAGCTCATCGTGATCAACGTAGTCCGTAGCCAACACAGCTGAATTTTCTCCAAAGCGACAGTAGAAAATGCCATTTGACTCCAAATCCGGCATCTTAACAAATTTATTCCCTGTCTGTTTCGGCCTCGCGATAATTCGCTGGTGCATAAAGTTGCATTTCAGTGTGCCTGTTGACTATGTGAAACGCAAAACAATAAAATTAATTTTTTGATCCCGCGTGTATGCATTCAGTTGCTCTCATGCAACAGCGTACCTCCCGCTGCGCATTAATCCCTATCGCTTCATTTAGTGTTTCATCTTTTTCAGTGAGCTGGTTATAGATGCCACGTGCAACCTGGTATATGCTTACCCCATCGTACCTGGAAATGGTAAAGTTAACACAATAGTGCTTGCCAAACTTGTCGAACATATCCGAAAATCCGTGGGGCTTGTTGAAATCCATTCCCAGCGTTTTTAGCTCAATAAACTTGTACGTCATGTCCAGTTTCTCTTTGCGTAAAGACACGATAGTCCTTCTCCGCTCATTCAAATCCTTGCCAAGACGAATATATGACTCCAGCGGCGTCATCAACGACATTCTCTGCTCGCCACACTCAAAGTCAAGAAACAGAAAAAAAAAATACTAGCACTAAAACGCAACGTACCACGTCGTTCACCGGCGCAAAAGCCAACATAGCCTTGAAATTGTCCGCGTACATCTTCTGTTGGGTCACAAACCCGTTGAGAAGTTGGTTCTCCTCTTGGCTCTTCAGCAACAGTGTCGTCTGCTTTGCAGCATTGCGCCCTCGTCTCGACTTGACGCTTTTCCATCGAGGTGGACTCTTGCCTTTATACTCTAAAAATTCTTTCTGAGCAGTCAGGTACTTCTCCTCTCTCTTCAACAGCTCCATCTCCTCCGTTATCGCCGCCTCTTCTTCCTCTTCAGTATGGCCCGATGATGACGAATCAAGTCTAAGAGGTGAAACCACTTCCTTTCTCTTATACCGTTGCAGCAACAAGGGACTCTCCACTTCCCCGTCCGTTTGACCCGGCGAGTCCTCCAGGGTTTTAAGCCACGAGCTGGCAGCGGGGCTCAAGGGCAGCATCATGTCCAGGTCCAGGTCTGGCAACGCGTCGGCATTGATTGCGTCATTACTCTCCTCCATTCCTTGCAGAAATAATTCGTCTTCTAGTAAAAATTCTCCCAGGTTAAGAGACTCGACTGGCGAAGAAGAAGAAAGGCTCGTGCCATCGCTCGTAGGGCTCTCCGCGCGCGAGTTTCGCGTTGAATGGGGAGCGGGGACCGTTGGGGCCACTGATGCATCGTCTCCGTCGTCCTCCAGCAGCTGCAGCATGTCGTAGTCGCGCGTCAAGCCGGCCGGGAGGTCGACGCCCATTATGTCCAGCGCGAGAATTAATTTATGTGCGACAGACGAAAACTAACGTTAGGATTTGATGTGCTTGTGAGAATGTTACGTTAGGCGAACACCAAAAAGCTGCTGAGTGCATGAACGTGTTTGATTAACTTGCTATCGAGTTAGCACGCTAGCGCTTGCAGCGCTGGAGGCGTTCTAGCTACGTGGGAGAATCGCACAAACAACCACTTCGCCATGGTGAGCACGGAGCGCTTTCACAGCTGCTGCCGCATAATAATCGGTAGTCACTCGCTCCATGAGAAATGCACGTCCTAGTCTTGTCCTGCGCATCCACGCTGACGCAGCCGACCGGAGAAAACAGCTCTCCGCAGAGGAAACGAACCACTTGAGAAGAAAATATGAAAACCTGAAGCAAGCCGACGACACCTCATTCGCTAAACAACCTCGGAGGCCTGATAGCGTGTCTCCAGAACGTCATAAAGACTGAACTACTCAGTCCTTGCCTGCACAAGGACAACCCGTTTCGTTACGCTGTAAGCGGTCGACGATGAGCGTCTTCATTGTGTCGTTGCATTTCGGCATGCTGGCGAAGAAACGATCAGCCTGCTCCTGGGAAACCTTGTGAGGGTACATGTGGTACTTCGCCATCAGGTAGCGCTTCATCACCACATACTTCTTGCCGTCGGCGTCGGTGTGGCCAGACAGCACCACGCCACTAGAAACATCCTTCCGGATACGGTTTGATGTGTCGTACGGAAGCAGATCGTCCTGGTCGATGTAATCTGTTGCTAATACTGCTGAGTTGTCACCAAAGCGGCAGTAGAAAATGGCGTTTGACTCCATATCCGGCATCTTTTCTGAATTTTCGCCATCCCAGTGCATGCTTGAGACGATGCGCTGGTGCATGAAATTACATTTGATTGTATCGAACGACTGCGGTTTGGCAAGAACAAAGACAACTTTCAATACACGGGTGGCAAATAATAACCATGTAAAGCAAAGCGTACCTCGCGAATAGTTGTGCTTCCCATCACGTTGTTCAACGCCTCGTCCTTGCCTGCAATCTGCTCGTAAATGGCGCGCCCAACCTGGAAGACGCTCACTCCGTCATACTTGGAGATAGCAAAGTTCACACAGTAGTGCTTGCCAAATTTCTCGAACATGTCTGAGTACTGGTACGGCTGATTGATGTCCAGGCCAGCAGCCTTCTGCTCAATAAATTTGTAGGTCATGTCCAGCTTTTCCTCACGTAGAGACAGAATGGTTTTTCTCCGCTCGTTGAAGTCCTTGCCCAAACGAATATACGATTCCATCGGGGTCATCAGTGCCATACGCTATTTACACAAAAAAAGAAGTCCAAGTCAGGATGAAATATCAAAGTAGCAATGACACGAGAAAATTCGCCAACATACCACGTCGTTCACAGGAGCGAACGCCAGCATTGCCTTGAAGTTGTCCTGGTAGACCTTCTGCTGATTGACAAGCTCGTTCAGGAGCTGGTTGTCCTCCTGGCTCTTCGCCAGCAGCTTCGGCTGCTCCGTGTCACGAGGGCGGCGTTGCTTGATGCTTTTCCGCTGGGGGCGGCTCGACTTGGCACAAGTGTTCAAGAAGTCTCTCTGCGCATCCAGATACTTGGCCTCCTTCTCCAGCAAGTCCATCTCGTCCTGCTCAACAGCAAAGCCCCCAGCAATAAACACACATTAACTATCTCTTCCTTTTTTCCCTTCAAACTCGACCATTGCCGCACCTCCATGGCTTCCTCGTCCATCTCCTCGTCCTCCTCTTCATGCGTCTCCGAGAGCTCCGGCTCCTTGTCCGTCTCCTCTGGCATGGCCGGCATGGGCGAGGCCGCCACACTCCCGTCCGTGTGGCCCAGCGACGACACGTCCGAGAGCTTGGACGTCGTGGACAGCGTCGAGTCCGTGTGCAGCAGCCTGGGGGGCGACATGGGTGGCAGCACGTGGCCCATGAGCGCCTCGTGGTACCTCCGGGCCTGCTCCTGCTCCATCCGCTTGTGCTCGTCGGCCAGCAGCGGGCAGTCGATCTCAAACTCGTCGGCGTCGTTTCTGCACGGCGAGCCGTCCGCCGTGCTGGGCGCGCTGGGGCACGGCGACGGCAGCACGTCCAGGCCCGAGAAGGCGTCCAGGTCGATGGCGCCATCATTCCGCTCCAGCGCCGTCTGATTCTTCTGATTGTCGCCCTCCGCGTCTAATTTTACCACTTTCTCCATGTCGCGCAGGAACTGCTCGCCGTCCAATAGGAACGCGGCAAACTCGTCGGGCGTCGGAGTGATGGTCTCTGCCAGCTCGGGCGACTTGGCCACCGTGGCCGACGAGCAGCCGGCGCCGCCGGACGCGGAGGCCGACGACGCGCAGGTCGACGCCTCGTCCGCCGTGGCGATGCTCACGCCCACCGAGCAGCTGGCCAGCAGCTCCTCCACGCTGGCCGCCGCGTCCGCGTGGAAGCTACCGCCGTCGTCGCCGTCCACCAGCTGCAGCATGTCGTACTCGAGCACGAGGTCGTCCGGGAGCCCCGCCGCCATGTTCGCCGAGCGTCTCGGGGGGGGGGATTCTGGGTATGGGGGAAGGACCGCTCCGCACCGATTTGAGTCCACGGTCGCTCCACTCGGTGATGGCGACGTTCGAGAATGCACTGCTGGGGCAGCGGAGCTGGCTGGATGGATGGTACGCTGTACCGATGCGTGCGACATGAACGGCGGACGGTCTTATCTAAGTGCGCGCGGGCGGGTGCTGCAGTGAGGTGGGGTGGGCAGCGCACTGAGATAAGATGGTCTCCGCGGGCCGGCGTTGCAGAGGAGGAAAGCAGATGGACGCCGAGCCAACGCGATTTTTTGGATAATCATCGTGACTATATCGCCAGAACCGGGGGCTCGCCACCACCACGCCGCGCATATAATAGGGGTTCTCAGTTTCGGCAGCAGCAAGTCGAGGGCATAAAAAAACCCACCAATCAAATTGAAGCGAAACTGAGAACCCCTTTGTGTTTGGCAGCAGCAAGAGCATCATGCCACGACAGTCGCGGCATGATCAACACGTCGAGCTTATTCGTTGGCGCCTTCCTGGGCACTATCTACGCTAATTATTTGACCTACGTGACCCCGACCGCGACGACGTCAGTAGCTTACTAATAGTAGACTACTAGTAGTAGATCCCTGAGAGGCTTGACTCACGTCGAGGGCAAGGGACGACGGGAAGTCCATGCTCAGAGGAAGCCCTCCGCTCGCCATCATGCAGGCTGAATCGGGGGAAGAAATCGGTTTTCGCAGGGGTTCGAACTTGCTGCCGACCGTGCTTCTAACTGCCACGAAATCG
>BSXT01001669.1:0-14602 GCA_030267785.1 Phytophthora fragariaefolia
ACCGCCAAGCCGTCACGCGTTACGTGCGTGACGCGCTTCAGGCCGCTGCTGAACAGCAGAAGGCGAACGCAGATCGGCGAGGCCGGAAGAACATGCTGTCCTTCCGGCGAGGCGACAGAGTACTCCTTTCCACGGATGGCATCCAAGGCAGCGCTGTGACGAACTTGGGTGCGAACAAGCTAGCGCCACGTTTCATTGGACCGTTCAAGATTTAAAGGTTATTGGTGATGCCTATATGCTAGACATTCCTACATCGATGCGACTGCACCCGACGTTCTACCTCCGGCACCTCAAGCCCCACGTTCCGGTGACGATTTCTGCGCCGGAGGCTGAGCGTCCACAGCCGGCGCGTAATCCAAGTGGCCCCACTGTCGACGCTGACGTCGAGTCGGCCCGAGCCCTCGCTTCTCACGCGAGGGCGTCCCCGAGCGTGGCGCGGAGCATACGAGCGACTCCCAGTGACGAAGCCGCCCCATCATCTCGCGTCGCCCCTTCTCCGACCAAAGTCGGAGCAGCCTCTGCCGCCGCAGCACGCACGCGCGCAGACTCAGTGTGAATCTGAGCCTCAGTCGCGCTGTTCCTCAGCGGATCAATCCCCGGAACCATCAGCCGATGCGGCTGGGCGCCATCTCGACAGTCATCGAAACCGACGAAACCGATGCAACCGACGACCCTTTAGAGTCGTGGATCTGAAGCGACGCTCTGCCCCACCGAGACGACTTTTCGCCGAGATGGTGCGCCCCCGCTTGTTGATGCCTCAGGCGCTCGGCGATCCATCGCCGAGCGCATCGTGGATCATAAACGAGCAGGACTCGCGCAATGGACTCAGTGACAACGTCCCGTCGAACGCGTGCTACCGAAACATTCTATCGGGTCCGCTGGCTTGGATTCCCACCAGCGGAGGACACGTGGGAGCCTCACGAACGTCTGCTGGAAGACATCCCAGACGTTGTGAAGGAGTACGAGGCCACACTCGCACTGGTATTCGACGATGACAGCTTGGAACACAACCATGACCTCTTGAGCGTTATCGCTCAAGAGTATCCGCGACACGAGCCCCCAGGAATGACGCCGTTGTTGTAACGGGCAGCAGTGATGACGTTCCGGTGAAGAGTCGCGGCGCCTCGCGCCGCGACGAGAGCGATGACGATCACACCAGCGGTATTGACATGAAGGTTTCTGCAACCACGTCGACCGCTGCGAGGGTAGCCGGTCGTAGCACCATGTTCCCATCCGGTTGCGCCTGCCTCGCGCGTGCGTGAAGGTGTCGGTACCGCCGACAGGCTTCTCACTCGGCCGAACTTGCCGAGCTGCCCCGCCGACGCCATGGACTGCCAATTGAGCACGCTGTGCCTCCGCTGCGTGCGACCGTTGCCCCGTTCGTCTCTTTAATCACTCTCTCGCTACGACAGCACTCACCGTGGGTGAGTGCAACTTTGAGAAGGCGGTGATGCAACGGGCTGATACAGAGAGTTACATAAGTACGTAGGATACATATGGATACATACACAAAAGTAGGTACGGGCACACGGCTAGCGTGTGCCCCGTTGTCATTGCCGGATTGGATGAAAGTGGGGAGCCAGACCCCTTTCCGCCAAGCAGGTATCGACTTAGATTTGAGTGGTTCACAAGAAGACGGATGGACGCCGCCTCCGTCCCAAAAATAAACAGAGTTGATTTTACGCCAAACCCGACACTTGGTTTTATTATTAAAGCTTCCTCCTGCAACTGCATTGTACGCTAGTGACGGTACCTCGTACCCCGTTACAAATGTCGAATAACTGGTGTCCTCGATACGGGTTAGGAATGTACATGTACCCGGTTCATACAAATTTGGCGTATTTCGGCCGATTTCATACCTCTTTGGTAACTTATGCGTAGAGACAAACCTCTCGAGATCGATATCCCAATCAGTAATATATCCCTAACACTGATAAAATGTGGGCTTCCGATGACGGACACAACGGCCCCATATACAAATCTAAGTAAATACTGACCTCTTTCCTCTCTATACTGAATAGTAATACGAGGAGCCCAAATATTGATACTTAGAGGTGCTTAACTATGGCAACTGACCATTTTGATAAGCAAGACCAAAGAACTTGAACAGAGACACCAGGAGACCCAGCTTGCCAGTACAGAATCCAGCTCTGGAGAGCGCACTTTTTGGCGGGTCTTCGTGGCAAGCAACTCAGTTGGAAGTGATTCTTGATGCTTCTCTTGTTTGAGGATCTGGTGTAGTGGGTCTTGATACACGAAAACACACGAGGAAGCTGGCGCTTCCTAGTTACTCTCCTTGTATTGCTGTCTTGCTCTAAGGTAGAATGTAAAGTGATCTAGTTACTATGTTCCTGCCTGGGACGAGGTCTCCTTCCACTGTTGGAGATCTGACGTCCTCAGCGCCTATGCCAGCTCGGCCTCACGTTCTGTGTGACCCAGTGCAGTGGGCAAGGCTTAGTCTCACTAGCTCGCCACTACACCGCCCCTTTAAGCCTTGGCCACTCCATGGTGTTGCTTGAATGTTGCGTGAATGTTGCACAATTCAGAAGTTGCCGTGACCATCATTCTAGACAACCGTTCTGCAGACTTCAATGTGCAAACGTCGTTGTCTGGTCTTTATACTGGGAAAGACCACTGTCTGCGGCAGTATCAGCATACCGACGAACCAATACGGGTATGTCTTTCCACAGAGATTGCAGTGGCTCCCAGGAGGCTTCGATCGGCTCCAGACCTTTCCAGGACACCAGAATCTCATAGCTCTTGATACTGGCATTCCACCTGTGCTCTTTGAGCTCGGACACGGCCAGTACAATGCCTTGAGAAGTTATGTGCTCCCGGACTTATTCGGTCACTTCGTAGTCTTTGTCCCCGTAGTACTTGAGTCTAGACGCATGCACGTCTGTCTCTGCACCAGTCACGAGGTGCTGTACAACAAATGAGTGTTTGCCCGCTCTCTTGATCTGATACGGACCGATCCATCTGACGAGGAGCTTGTCCTGGTACTTCTGGTCGACTCTCGACCTTAAGACGAAGTCTCCAACGCTGAAATTCGCCTTTCTTGCGCCTGTTTGCAAGGATTTGTTTCGGCGTGTTTGCCTTTTGCGCTCAGCTGCAACCGCTCGCTGCATATGTTGTACGCTTTGCGCAGTTGCTAAAGCTTTGTTTCGATCAGCTCGGGCTTCTTGGTTAGCTCAACAATACTCTTCTGCTCTGCATCTACACATAAATCAAGGGGACTTGGCAGTGGCAATACACAAAATAGCTTTACGGGTGCTTTGTTGCCGAGCGCGGCAAAGGAGTATGGATTATATTCGCTCTGAGTAGCGGGACGAACGTCGTCCAATCCCTGATGTCCTTTTTATACCCAGACACAACACCCTGAGTACTTGGATCACATTACGATTGAAGGGCTCAATGTTACCATTGATCGGGGCTGTGCGCCACCGAAAACCGTTGCTCGCTCTTTAGCCGTTTACATATTTCTGCCACTACCTCGGATTTGAAATGGCTGCCTTGATCGCTGAACCAAATTGGCGGGATACCATATCTGCTATGCCAATAAGTATCGCCTCCGCCGCCACCATACTAGTAGGATTAGTGCAGGGCATCAGGTCGCAATAGTGTGTTGCCTCATCTCTCAACACGAGTAGGTACTTGTCACTCGCCAACGGTGAGAAAATCCCACTGGAGTGCTCCGTTGCGCTCATAGCAACGAAATAGGTCGCCCTACGGTCGCGGTACCACCTTGCCACCCTTCACAAGCTGGCAGAGTAGACACGATGCCAAGAATTTATCCACCTTCGATCGTAGATTCTCCACAAAAAAACTGCCGTTGAAGCAGCTCCATCATGGCTGCTCGTCCTCTGTGGCCTTGTGAACCACAGTGAGTTACTACCATCAGGCGTTGTAGCAGTGCAGTATCGCCACCAGGGATCCATAACCTGCCTTTGCTGTACCAGCCCTTTCCTGAGTTGCCTGTTTGCAGCGTTTTGCCGGAGACGGTGTGTCGGTGCTTCTCTTGCACCTGGAAAATCTCATCCAGTGTTGGCCACGAGAAAGTCGGGTCATCAAAAAGCCTTATCGCCTGCCTGCCTTGGGTCTCTACCGCAGCGGCGGATGCCTGTAGCGTTTGCTGGCTATGACGTTGAGTTGACAGGGTCCTGTCTGCCTCCCCTCGTCGACGCTTGCCCCGGATCGTCAGGATCCTATCTTCCTTCCCTCGATGGCGCTTCTTATGACCGAACGGAGTCCTATCTTCCTCTCCTTTCCCGCGCTTTCGCAGCATCATATGGTATCCCAGTGTTTGCAGTGCACTCGGAGTACCAGGGGCCATTGCCACCACAGTTTGCGCAATTTATTTTCTGCTTCTTGTCTGCCACATTCTTGGCTCGCTTGCGCTGTGCTTTGCTGCGCTTGCGGGTTGAACCTTGTCCTTGGCCGGCACTGACCTGGGCCACACGCAGAGCCTGCGAAGTTTGTTACCCGGACTGGCCTCGAAGTTGTTCACGCTGATGTTCGGCAGCACGCAGGCGCTGCACTGCTTCTACCACCATAAGACTCTTGCAATCATGATTGTTGATCCAGTTGTCGTGTTCACGAGCCAGTCCTTGGTAGACTTCAACACAGTTGGATAGTAGTAGGCTTGCATGTTGCCACTCCGTAAACTCTCCATTGGCTTGATGAAGGAGCGTCACCTTGCGCGCGACATCATCAACGTAGGCCGTGGCAGTCTCGCCCGACTTGTGCTTACGCGTCGCCAATTCTTGCAGCAAGTAGTCAGGATTGATGCCATCACCGGCCTCATAGTGCTGCGTGATGCACTCAAACAGCATCGCGGCGGCATCCATGTTGTCGCGGATGTCGTCGATCTTGAATGTCGTGCGCAGGTCTACCGACAGCGACAGCGCGACGGCGGAGAACGCCTTGTTCATTCGCGCCTCAAACCAATCGTGGTACTTGACACGGCTGAGCCCCGCGGCGCTGTCGTATCGCTCCGTGCCGTAGGTGATGGCACCGAGCATGCGCGTGTCGAAGTGCAGCGGCACCTCGCTGCGCCACGACTTGTAGCCCCCCTTGCTGTGCAGCTTGGGCAGCTTGATGGGCGGCGAGTTCACCAAGGCCTTGGTGTGCCCTGCCAGTTCCTTGTCGTCGTAGCGGCTCCCCGCATTCATGTTGCCCAGGGGCGGCTGCTGCAGGTTCCGCTGGTCGTCGCCTTGCGGCAGCGGCAGTCGCTGGTCTGTGCTTCTGCTTGGCGGGGCTGATTCGTTAATGGCGAAGCTTCCGCGGTGCTCGCTGGGCGGGGCGCTGAATAAAGGTTGCGCAGCCCTTCAAACAGTGCCTCAGCCAATGGGCGGTCGCCAGATATTCCTGCCAAAGAGCGAATCAGGCGCTCAGCATCACTTCGCGAAAGCGTCGTGTACTAGCGACCCTCACATTTTCGTCCAATCCAAGGCCAGCAGGATCTTGATCGGTCGAAATTCCTCGAGTAGTGTTATCCACACCAGACGCGGGGCTTGTCGACAGCCCCGCCGCCGTTAGGCTCATAACCTGAGGTGACGCAGGGTGCGTCATTGGCTCCTCAACCGACTATCACTTCTAAGTGTAGGGTGTATCACGAGAGTAATACAGTTAGATAGCAAAAGTTAGTTAAAGATAAGTAATAATAAAGAAGTAACAACACGTGATGCCGGGCATAGCCTCGACAGGTCCATGGTGTCTGACGGGCTGCTCGTTCTCGCTTGCTGCTCGCGGTGCGGCAAAAGCGGAAGTGAGAGCGAGAGCGAGCTGCCCGCCCCGCACCGCGTGTCCGCAAAGTAGATTAGCAATAACATACAAATACACAGTTCTCCTATACTTAACCGCAGTGTTTTGCCCTAACACGGGGCACACCATCTTGGCAGCGCATAGCCAACGAGGTAGTCTTGCATAGAGTAGCGTAGATGTTGTTGTAGTTATCTTGCACCGTCACGCACGTGCACACGGTGCGCGACGGGCGCAAGATCCCGAATCCGATGTGCCAATCTGGGTTACTACCGGTGGACAGTAGCTCGGGTGTTGAGCACTGGACACTTGCAGACTACAGCGCAGCCCACTGTGGGCTGCAATCTCACATTGCTTCAACCGGATTTTAATCGGCGGGACACGAGCAGGGGGCCGTTGCCAAGTGCAGACCTCCAAATTTCAAAGCGCACCGTAATTCACTCGAGCTCACGGAGATAGTCAACAGGAAACCCGCGCTGCTTGGCTTTATCCACCAAGGCTCGGACAAGCTTCTCCAGCTCGGCACTCAACTCAGGCGTCGAGCGAACCTTACGCTCATCTGACTCTTCTAAATCTTCCTCCTGACCTTTAGCAGCCAACAGCTCTAGCTCTTGATCAACATCGATGCCTAATGAGGCCAAACTCTCTTTACATAGGGGAAATTCTCCAAGGTCACCCGGCAAAATCAGACACCGGACCGGAGTACCGATATACACCGTTTGTAGCGTGACCTGGACATTCTCTGCGCGATTCGCCTCCACATCATCACCAACCGTGGTGCAAGTAATCGGTTTCTCCAACTCCACACACGCAACACCTGGACATACTTCCACCAGTTTCTCGAACACACACTCGCTCATGATACTCATTGACGCTCCGCTGTCTGCGCAAAACGGGACGCTAATCACCCCTTCCAGTAGTACAGTGCCGCCTTCGAGAGGTAGGCGCTCGCGAATTCGACAGAGCCTAGCTGCTTCGTCGTTGCTGGCGGTTGGTTTGCCTTCGTGCTTTGACGTCCGCCCTCAGCTTCGCTCGAATCGCTTCATTGACTGCTTCTGTTGCGGTCGGACAGCTGATAAACTCGTGCTCACCTTTCCAATGAAAACACTGTTTGATTGGAGGTGGCCCCGGGAATTTACGCTGCACTACTTGCGACGGCCGATCCGCTGATTTCTGCTTGGGCCTCGTCTAAAACTTCACCACCGTCGCCGGGTTCTTGCTGGAGACCTTCACGGGGCCCCGAGTGTTGAACGTTTTCGTAGTTTTTAAGGATCTCGTCGAGGTCTGCCTCACTGCTCTGGTCTCCTTTTCCAACTCTAACGCTAAACGCTCACCACTTTGTACAGATCCCGCACGCTGGACTTGGCTTCGCCACTTCGATACTCCAGCTCGTTCTTCACCTTCCTCAGAAAATTTGCAGGCAGAAGTTTCACCAACACCTTGCACTTCCGAATGGCTCCATCATCACCCGCAAACAAATCGCTCACGCCGTTGCGCTTGATAATCTCGTTGGCGAGATGGAAATACGATATGGACAGGTCCAGCTTCAACTTGCTACCAAACAAGTCCTCCATGTCTGGCAGACCCCTGTTTTTTAAAGCTGGAGGTGATCTCCCTAATCTTTTCCACCAGGAACTCGTCTGTCAGGTCCTCAAGATCGACGTTCCAGCGTGTCTCGCACATTGTCTCGAGCACGTTCTCTTTGAACGAATCTCGGACCGTGTGTAGAACGGTCTTCACATCCTCGTTAGCCGTCCTGCACCTACGATTTTACAACGTACTCCTTCCTGAGCCGCTGCCGCTCCAGCAGCGACTCTCGAGAGATGTCATCGATGAGAGGGGGTTAACGATCGCGAAGATGGGCTGCGGGACACGCGGGACAACCACTGCCGCACCCTGCACACTCTGTCCACGAGAGACGGGCTCATACACTTTATCAATGATCTGCTCGTCGATCGCTTGGTTTATTTCTTCTTCAGTGTTTAGTCACGACCTTCGCAACTAAATGTATCTTTGTAGTGGGTCTTGATACACGAAAACACACGAGGAAGCTGGCGCTTCCTAGTTACTCTCCTTGTATTGCTGTCTTGCTCTAAGGTAGAATGTAAAGTGATCTAGTTACTATGTTCCTGCCTGGGACGAGGTCTCCTTCCTCTGTTGGAGATCCGACGTCCTCGGTGCCTATGCCAGCTCGGCCTCACGTTCTGTGTGGCCCAGTGCAGTGGGCAAGGCTTAGTCTCACTAGCCCGCCACTACATCTGGTCAATTGTTGCTTGCGACCAGGGTTCGATAGTAGACTATCAGGATATCACTGATACTGATACTGATATTGATATATCACCCACGATGAGCCAGTATCAGTGATAGAATATATATTCACGAAAATATTGCGGGTAGTAGTGATAATATCACTGATATTTTCCAGAAGTTCAACGTGGGCGAGATCTTCAAGGGGTACACAAACAAGTGGTTCTCCGCCCCCGCCCTTTAGTCGGCCTGGCACATTCTCGGTTTGAAGCGCTCCGATAAAGTGTGCGAAGATCGACTGCCACTGGGGGACCTCGCGGAAACGGTGTGTGCGGCCGCCAGGTACATCACCTGTGCAGCAACGAGCTCTGTACCAAGCCTGACGTCGACCTCTCTAAAAGGTACCAGCGGCACGAACTCGTCTCATTTCTCTGAGTACTAATTCTTGACTAACAACCAATCTTGTATGTTCTTCAGCCTCGCGTGTGTCCGCAAGTTCTTCAGTGAAGACAGTGAATCTCAAGAGCTCACTCCGAGCAGCACATCTGGCATCTCATGCGCGAGCGATGCCACGGTTATTGACCTCGCACAGACCGAGGTCGAGCGCGAGCCAGAACCCACCCACGATGTTCCGAGCCACATCACCCATAAGCGTCCTGACAAAGCGATTGATCCTGTTTGGGACTTCATCCACGTCTTAGGGGAGCCTGTCATGCATAACGAGCGCGTCCAACGTCAACTGCTTGTACACCACAACCGTAATGAGCTTAGGCGCATGGAGGAGGGCAAGCGGCAGCGGAGGTGAGTATCAGTGAAATATCACTGATGTTATCATCGCCTGTTGGTCGAGTAGTAGTATCAGTATCAGTGATAGTGGTTCAGTGTTGAGTATTAGTATCAGTATCACTGATAGTCCAAAATCGCCACTACTATCGAACCCTGCTTGCGACGGTCGGCGTGGAAGCTTGAACACATTATGGACCCAATCGGAGAGCTCCGTCTGCGTCATCGACAGATTCTCCTTGTAGTGGCGGTATATCTGCAACCGCTGGGCGTTTGTGAGCGTGATACGGCACCGGGGGCACTTGGGTGTGAGGCGTCATCGCGAGCAGATGAGCAGCTGTTGTGAAATGAGCTCCGGTAGTCACTTGAAAAGCTATTGTACCAACAATTGGGCACAACTCTCAGTAGCAATACCTCCGAGTAGCAATTAAAAGTGGGTTCCCTACGCTATTGATACATAATATATCGAGAGGTTTGCCTGTACATGTATACGAGCACGTATACAGCTAAGTACGTTTTTAATAGTCGGATGCAAGCCAGGAAGCATTTAGGGCTCTTTTAGGTGAACAAATCTACGTTTTAGGCTTACGGTAGAGTTGCACACCGTAGAGTTGTACGTGCGATTGCTCGGGCTGGTGGCTGTATTAATAGCCAAATCAGGTAGTCTCAGTCTGGAGCAGCAACCACTCTTATTACCACGTTTTATTTATTTAATTATATCAGCTGTTGTATTTTGCTCACATTTTGTCTTGCAGATAAGGATTCTAAGGCAACGAGCAAATCATTTGAGTTGCCCCGATTGCAGCACTGTACTTTAATCAAAAAGTAATTTGTTCTGCTTCGTTCACTTGCACTCCCCAAACCGGGTTGCAGCTAGCTTCACACGACGAAACGATAAAAGTTTTAAGACCCGCATAAACAGACATGGTACAGTGAGACTCCCTGTTTTCGCGGAGGGTGGACCATAAAAAGGTTGAAAGGCTACAGTAATAAGGTATGTAGATCTGCCGTTTTCGGCTGGCATGAGTCTCGGGATTTCGTTGTACTTGCACTTGTTCTTGAGGGTGCCCCGAACGGTGGATTCGGACCCGGACTTGCAGTCATGAATTTGGTAGTTGCCCAAGCGGCGAGGCGTTTGTGCGACCACGATGGCTCAGCGTGAGCCTGCAGACAAAGCTCGCGTTTTTGAGCCAATGCAAGCGTAGTATAGAAGGATGGGCGACGCGCCATTGTAGTGCTCGGAAACATATAAAAGGCATGTCTTTGTATCAAATGATCATCTTGGAGGACGTGTCATCCCTCCCCTAGGAGAGATGTGCACCCCACTTGCGCATTTGAGCGTATCCCAAAAACTACCCTCCGAATGTGCGGAGTATCAGGTCTAACAGTTTATTGGAGGTCACCGGCCGCGAAAACGGGGGGTCTCACTGTATAGGAAGCCTTATCGTGTAATTTCTGCGTTTTGAATAACGTTTCCACGGCGACGGATGAGATCGCTTCAGCGTGAAATTGACTGTGTACAGTGTGTACTGTACACTGGTACAGGTCTATGAATGCACATCAGAGCCAGAATGAGGTACAGACTGATCCGACCATCGTACAGCTGTATTACCAAGCGTATGACATTCATGATCTTGGGATTGGGATCCCTTCCTATCCCCCAACGAATTGTGGAGATGGAGGCAGTAGCCACAAAACACTTTTTGAGATTCATTTATAAATACAGGCTGCTGGAATACCATGCGTCTTGCTCTCCTCGTAGTGGCGACTGTGGTCATCCTTTACTCAGGAAGAGGTGCCGCCACGGCTGCGGCAACCCCCATTCACCCTACACTTTTGATGACAATCGCCTCCGGCGCCTCAGATGTAGCTCGAGTGCTCAACACGGACTCCAGTGCAGAAAACACGAAGCGAATCCTCAAGCTGGAGAGCTCAATCGACGCTGAGGATGAGGAGAGAGTCATCGCAGGGTTGAGCAAGGTATCGGAGAAACTGAAACCTATGGCGGACAAACTGAAACCAGTCACGAAGAAACTCTCGCCAATCGCAGAAAAGGCCACGGATTCGACGATGGCCATTGCAGTACGGCTCAAACCGATTGCGGACAAGTTCTTGGGAAAGCTTAAACCGATCGCTGACACATTGATGCCGATTCTTAAGCCACTCGGAGGAAAGTTGAACTCGAACGCGGTCATTAACAGGGTGACGACGAAGCTGAAAGAGTTTGTGGAGAAGGTCAAAAACTTTAAGATCGGTCAGGCGACACTCCGCGACCGCTACAGAATGGCCAAATTTGAGTACTGGTTCAAGCAGAAAAAGTCCCCAGATGATGTCAAGGAGATGCTGAAAGTTGGGGCTGGACCTATAGTGAACACGAAGAACCAAGACCTACTGACCCAGTACACTGCCTTCTACAGGTGGGCACAGCGGGACAAGGAAATGAAAGCGAAGTCATCATAAACATGCTTAACTGCCTGATGAATTCACAAAAATAACTGGTATTTTGTAGCCACAGCGTAGAATCCAAATTCTGGCAGACGATGCTGCTTGATACGAGTTGACAAATTACTTGGGTGAACTGGTCGTCAGTCAAAACGAGGACGTGACAACTTATAACTTGAATAAAGAGACTTTTGGGCCCGTAGATTTTATTTTGGATCGTATACGGATCTGATCGGGGTTACGAACAGGGTTTCAACTTGATATTTGTATGCATCGGAAGTGAGCGGTTGCAGCCGCAGAAAACCTACGCGAGGTGATCGCGAAACAGATCCGCGCGGTATTTGCGAAGGGAGGCCCAGTGCTAAGCATTCCAGCGAGCGGACCCGTTGCCATCACTGGAATTAGTTTTTCTACTGCGGGGGTCCGGGGGTGCAACTCCAGTGAAGACCTGTTCCTAAACCAGATCAGATCCATATACGATCCATTTTGGAGGTAACCAAACTTTCGAGAAGTGACCAAAAACTGCTTCCAGCTGTATAAAACTTATTGCGCGCTCATCCTGACAGCTTGACTTGGAAGCTCTATGCTGAAGGTTCGCACGTTTAAGGTGTTAAGGTGGGTGAACAACACTAACAATTTGCCTGATATGTACTGAAGAATGTCCCAGTCAAATCCTGTATAAATATATTTTGTGAGATCGTCCAGAGGAGAAATGTAAATTGGTTATACGATATGTAAATTGGTTGTACGACCGGCCTTAACTAACTTTAGGCTCGATGTCTGTCATTGGCATATTAGATGCTACTCAAGTATTATAACCGGCTTTTAACCACCAGTCTCATCAGCAATGTTTAATTTAAACATTACATTGCGTCGATATTCTGCTTGTTTTGTTCTTCGAAGTAACTAAGAGGTGAAGCTTTGGTCTGGGAGGACTGAGTGCAATATATCTGAGGTGTTGTTTGAGGCCAACAGGGGATTTCCGGCTGGTTCTTTGGTTATTAGTAGACAAAATCCACAGTTCCGTGATTGGTATACTCGATGAAGTACAATTTGAACTTCATCTTAAGAAACCCGTTGCTGTCACATCCTGCACTGATCCCAAATTATCTACACTTAGCTGTGAGCTTGTGACGGTCTCTTTTTCTAGATTACACTGAAAGTCCTGCATGAAGAAATATTTCTGATGTCCTACCAGTTGAGACCGCAGATTAAACCAGTTTGAGCTGATTTGTTATCACTAAACTTAGATTAATCTGCAGTCCAAACTCAGGCGTTGGGGGGGGGCAGCCAATAACATTGCTTTCTCCGTGAAGGTAGCAAGAAAATCATCGAAAAGTCAGTCATGTTGTTGTGAATAAATAAATCGCTTGCAAGGGTCTTGCACGCCAGGGCTCGGAAAAATAATTATAATATAATAATTGTAGTATTATATTGACGGAATAACGGATTATTGGTAGAATCAGGTCCCCGTAAAATATAAAATTGGCCCCGTAATAAGTATATTGACTTTATACCACAACGTAAAGAGTGAAACGAGTGAGCCGGTGGTCCTAGGAGCCCAGGTCGATCGACTGGTCCTTGCCTAGTCACCTAAATTCTTATTTCAGTCATACCAACTCGCTCATTTCCAAATAAGCAAGTACCATGTCAAGCTCGCGCGCCATCTCATGCTGGTATTTGTTTTGGGAGGTTATCAGTTGGCTAGAGCAAAACCCATATCCACTGGTAGACTGTCTTATGCCGTCGCCGGCTCATTGGAATTAGCGGGGTGTTGAAGTGGCACGTTCCTTGTACGGTTCATCAAGTTGGACGGCAGGAACGGTTCACTAGGAACCGTTCCCGGATTGGCTGATCTACCTTCGGTGGTTGCGAGGTGCCGCGCGAACCAACACAAGAGGACAACAACGAGGACACTAGGGAGTAGATAGTAGACGAGACCAGGAAGACAGAGTTAAGCAATCTAATCTACTCACTTCGGCTTTTGCCTTCTCTCCAACAACCACAAACCAACAGGTTAACAACCGCAACTCGGAACGCTGCACAAGACAAGGAACGCCTCACCCGGAACGATCAAGATGACGACCAAGGGCGCCGAAGTCCTCCTTGGGAGTGAGAACTACTTCTACTGGGAGTACAACATGCGCATGACGCTGGCCCGCAAGGGTTTGCTTGCGCATGTGCAAGAGGTCAAGGTGGAGAGCGAGATCACGTAGGTAAACGACGCGAAGGCGCTGGGCATCATCGCACAGGGCGTGGAACTCCAGCACCAGACCAAGATCCGTTCCGCCTCGCGTGCCATCCAAGCGTGGGGAACGCTTCGAGAGTTCTACAACCGTACCACGCTCCACAACCGTGTCACGATGACACGCCGTCTCCATGAGTTCAAGATGGACGACGGGGCGAGCATGGCGAAGCATCTGGACGCCTTCGACGAGCTCGTGGTCGGCCTTCAGACGATGGGTGAGCCGGTCGACGAGGTGCGTCAACTCGAGGTGCTGCTGAGCAGCCTCCCGGTCGAGTACGAGTTGATCTCGTCGATCATCGAGAACGCCAAGGACATCACGCTCATCTAGGTCAAGGAGATGCTCTTAAAGGAGTACGAACGCTTGGAGAAGAAGGACGCGGTCACGGAACGCGCGCTCAAGGTGAGCGCAGGACGGTTCAAGGGCGGCAAGGGCAACGGTCGCAAGTGGAACGGTCCAAAGAAGAACGCTGGTGACTTCCGAGGCAAGTGCTTCATGTGCAACCAACCTGGGCACATGAAGAGGGACTGTTCGGTACGGAACGCTGGCGGTGACGACGATGCGGTTTTGCCGTGGGAACGGAACGCCTCGACGGGTGGTTGATCGACAGTGGCGCAACGGCCCACATGACCCCGCACCGTTCCGACGTTCTCGAGTACGAGGGCCTGGGCGCTGGCATGGAGGTCACGATTGCCGACGGCAAGAAGCTGACAGTATATACTCTAAACGGAGCATTGTGTCCACTTTCATTTCTCTCCATATAAGAACACTCACAGACCCATTCCAATAGCCACAACCACAGCTTACATTTTCTTCTCCTTCTCCATATACCAGTCTACAGTGCTTCTTATCCTTCTTAGATTAAAAATAGCACTTCTTCACTCCCCATGATGTCCATACATCTTCTCGTTAACTCTCGCGTAAATAAAAAAAATAATCTAAAAGCCTCAGTTATCTTAAGAGAATTGTATAATATATAATATATAAGATGTGCAATTACCTGACCAAAGACGGAATCACATGCAAGCTCTCGCCGAAGAAAGACATTTGTCATATTCATCGGAAGTATTCGATTATAGACCACAAAAGTAATGAGATTCGAAACTTGAACAAGTCAATCGCCA
>BSXT01001670.1:0-14252 GCA_030267785.1 Phytophthora fragariaefolia
GGCCGCCAAGGTGAACAAGCAGCAGGCCAAGCTAAAGCGAGCAGAGGAGAGGTGCCGTGCTAAACTCGACAAAGCAAATACCAAAATGAAGTTAGCCGCGAAGAAAGCGCTCGATAGGGAGGAGCGCATCCGCGAAAAGGTGAAGGTAACCGAGGAGAAGGCGCTCAAGACGGCGGAGCGTCACCGCTTGAAGGAGAGGAAGGCACATGCGAGTGCAGAGCGAAATAGAGAAAAGCGGGAGCTTCAGCTGATGCGGCAGCACGACAAGACATTAACCAAGAAGCGGAGGATGGGCGTCGTCGCGTGGGTCGATCTGTAGCACTTAGTTTTTGTATTGGCCAAAGTGACCGGAAACGTGCTACATGTGTTGTCAACGACCTCGTAATATCTTAAGAATTGTATGACTTCTTAAGTGACCGGAAATACGCTCAACACGGATATGCCTCGTAGATGCGTAGAGGTGCTGGATAAGAAAGGCAACAAGACACACTACTGATTTTCAATCACTTTTTATACTTGATTTTTGTATTACTCACGTGGCCGATTTAACCTGGCGCAGTGCCAAAACCACCACCTTGTATGCTAGCTACATTATAGACTGTGAAATCGCGCGCGTTAGCACAAGTCCCCTATTACGACTAACAAAGGCTCAAACATATCTAAATATCGTCGGCTAACTCGTAAAAATGAGCGAGATACGGCCCCCAACGTGGGTGGCCGATCTAACTTGTCGCCGAGTGTAGCTGGCGTGGCATTGAGTTTACCTATGCGGATAAATGCATGCGTACGGGGGGGATAAGGCTGCGTTTTGCTGTCTTGGGCTCCAGTAATAGTAGCTGCAAGCAGCCGGCGGGCCCAATGGACAGACTGCGTGCGATGCACGTGGACAGCGGCATCGTACCGCATCCACGGCACGACACCAAAAATAAGGAGAGCTACTGGTGACAGTCGAGCGTGAACACATCCTCCAAGTCTGAGGTGTTGCGGGTAAACTGCCGGCAAAAATGTGCTGTGCTTGTCGGCAAGGATGATACACACAAACGTCCGAGCTGGAAAAGTTTCATAAATTTAGCTTGCTATTAGGGGTCTCCTCTGGCTGCTTCGCTCGCAGCCGAGAGCACTCGATAAATGTTTAGCGAAGATTAGTGTGTGTGGAAGTGCTGTCTGTTTACACGAGATCGGAGTAAGTGCGTGGCAGTCCACGCTGAACGCTTCCGGTGGCCGAGTTCAAGCGAGGTCGACTCCCACCGGAATTGCGAGCAGATCGCGATCGCACAAATGAGTAAGGATTGCTGCCCTGCGGTGACGGGAAAACACCCAGGCGAGGCGAACGCTGGACGAACTGGGCATTGAAGACCGTTTCGTCATTTGGATCGGGCTCGTCTTGCACCACGAAGTGCTCGTAGGCCGACATACCATCTCCACGCCTCGCGAACGGATCGAATCCAGCTGCAGAGGTACCGAACATGGACACACGTGATGGTGGCGGTGGCATCGGAAGGTTTTCAGCGGCCAGAGCCTCGGCGAGGCGGTCGTAATTGACAGAGTGGTGGTTGACCACACTTCTGCCAAGTGCCAGACGACGTCCCTCGAGGCGCATCTCTGACAGCGAGTGAACCGAGTCGCGGTTCATAAAGTACGCGGCGGTGGCAAACGCACTTGTTGTGCTAATCTCCTGTGACAGCGATTCTGCCAGCTTCAGATCGAGCAGCGCCATGCGTGTAGCGATATTTGCCAACGCAATGGATGGCTGAATGATCAGAACGCCCAGTTCCTTGAGGTCCGTACTGAAAGTACAGTCAGGAATGACTGCAATCATGCGGGGATGTTCTTCTCCCAACAGAGCCTTCATCGTACGGACGTGTTCAAGTGTGCGCATGCCATCTCCAGTGAAAATCAATACATCAGCGGATGACATTCCCTGCACATGCTCTCCATGCTCACGTTCTCGCACTTTGTTCTTGTACTGAATCAGTTCGCCCTTAGCAGCTCGTGACAAAATTGTCTCGTTGATAGTGTGCCACTTGTCCGCTTGCTCCTTATCAAGCAGAGGGACATTTACCTGAGCTCCGTAAAGTGAAAGCTCTAACGCAATTTCGAACGCCACCTCATCTTCTCCTATAACGACAGCACTTTTCACCTTGTAAAAAGGCAGCAAAGCGCGCGGATCTCCATTACTTTGCGTAATGTTGCTACTGGACAACCGACTGCGGGCTCGGCGAAAGCTTCTTCCATCATTTACACTGCTCTCGCTATCCGATGGATCAACTCCATCATCAGCAAGTTGAGGCTCAGCTATGCGGTCGTACATACTTTCACCGGCACGACTCAAGCCGATAGCACAGAGTACAGGACCAATGATCTGGTTTACCACGACGGCTGCAACGATTGTCGCTGCAAACTCACCCGCCCATGGATCTGTGCTCAATGCCTTCACCTCGTTGGCCAATCCCAACGCCACACCAGCCTGCGGAGTCATGGTCAGCCAGAGATTGTTGTATTGCCTCGGCGTAAGCTTCAGCAGGAAACGCCCACCCAAGTAGCACGCGATAAAAATTGCTACAAATCGCAAGCAAACATACAAGCTCATCAGCGGAATCGCATCCACCACCTTGTCCAATTTCAGAGCCGCCCCAGTCATGACGAAGAAGGGCAAGAACATGTATGGAGCCACAGTATCCAGAATCACATGCATGTCGTGGCGAATAAGTGAATAATGGCCAGCGAGGCAAGAAGCAACCATCAGTACGAGTAGTGGCTCGAACTTGACCTCCCACGAAAGTCCATACGACGCCACAGTCGCCTCACTAATCGTCGTCGTCGAAATGTAAAACACGTAGCCCAATGTAAGCCAAAGGAAGCCCTTCACATACAGCGACACCCGAGTCGTCCAGAAAGCAGGTCTTTTCAGACGCCTGCGTCCATGGTCTGTTTCTTCCACGTAGGCATTGTGAGGGTGGGGCATCTTGTCCGGGTCCTGTGAAGCTTCCACGTCAAGCTTCTGACTGTAGTTCGACGCAATGACCGACTGCGGGTCATGCAGATCCAGGTGTTCCTCCGCCGTGCTACCCGGGATCTGGAAGATGAGGATAATCACCAGTCCGATAAGCGCACCGAGCAGGAGGTTCGAGACGACGATCGACAGCGTGAACATCAAGTTCCCGATGGAGACGTTGAGGTCCGCGCAGTAGATGGAGCACATAATCCGCGAGATGGAGAAGGACACGAGCACGACAAACTCCGCGGTCATCGTCGCCCCCAGCATCAGGTTCGTGAAGGGCCCGACGCTGTTGAGCTCGATCTTGATGGCCATGACGGTGGCAGGCGAGCCGAGCACGGAGATGGAGCCGAACATGAGCGCGATGCCCAGCTGGCAGTTGGTGATGAAGTCGTCGTAGAAGAAGGCGTTGTTGGCCAGCAAGTGCACCGCCGTGAGGATGACCATGGCCGTCACGTAGAGCACGGTGAGCAGCGTGAAGATCTGCTTGAGCTGCGGCCGGAGCTCCGGCAGGTAGATCTCCTGCCCCGCTTGGAACGAGATGAAGGAAAGCGCCAGCGCGCTCACGTACGTGGCCAGCATGTCCACGAGTGCCTTGGGCAGCAGGTTGGTGACGAAGGGCCCGGCGATGATGCCGATCACGAGGTAGCCCGTGATCAGCGGCAGCTTGAAGAGCTTGGGGAAGAAGAGGCCGAGCGGGTGCGCCGCCACGAGCACCACGATGAAGGCCATCGCGTACTGCAGCGTGTCCACCGTGTTGCTCCACGAGTTGAACGGCACCGTAGCGTCATCGTCGGCAGCCACCGGGGCCAGCAGCAACAGCGACAGCAACAGCAGCGACGACATGGTCGAAGACGCTGGAAGTGGTGCGAAACCACCGAGCGACTCGACTTGACCCGAATTCAGAATTGAGACGGCGCGATGTCCGCCGAGAGAAGCCGCTCGTCCATCTTTCTGCTCAGAAACGCAGGTGCTGCGCATCCGAGCGTTGAAGAAGAGCTCGCCCCGTCGTGGACGGCTGTACAGTATCATACGTTGGGACACGCGTGCAGCAGCGAGGTATCATACGACACCTACATAGTTACATGTACATTACGCGCGTCTGGCGAGATCTGTATCTCGCATGCGTGTGCTTCCCGTATTTGGTGGTGCTTCAATCTGCTGCTGCTCGACCGCCGCTGGTGGTCCACGAGCGTGCCCAGTGTCTTTGCTGCTGAATGAGGAAGATGGACGTCCATCTCCAAGCAGACCGTCCGCCGACTCTTTCTGAAGGGTCCGGGGGGGGGGGGCAGGATCCCATGTCAGCCATGCAGAGGGGGGGGGCTCTATGCCTTGACATGCATGTTGCACTGTATGTAATGCGTCTACAGAACCATCTTATTAATCGCTGCACTTGAAGAGAGATTAATTCATGCAAAGCGTGCAGGATAAGAATCAGAGACGCACAGCCACGACGGGTCATGCCCCTGCGCATCCGGTGCTTTGGGTCAAGCTGAGCCACAGCACGCTCTGTTATAGTTCAGTATTGAACACGTTGAAGTATCTGCAACGTCGCTTTGCAGCTCTGAAGCACAGCACGGCGCTTAGTTGACACACTGCGTCACTTCTGAATTGTCGTGTGAGGTCGACACGTAGCGGGATCGGGCCATGTCGGGAGATCCGCTCAGTCCTTGCGGGTGGGGCGGTCCTGCATATCTCGCAGCCTGCGCTTCCGAGCTCGCTCGAGACGCTCCTCCTGGCTCAGAGGCTTGCGAGGACCGACGGGCACGACGTTCTTCTTCTTGCCGCTCTTCTTGTCCTGCTTGGCAGCGGCCACTTTCTTGCGCCGCGCTCGCTCCTCGTCCGAGTCGCTGTCGTCAGGCAGCTCATCGTCGACGATGTAGAGCTGTCGTCGACACGGACAGCACGCGTAGTACAGGCAGCCCATGCGGATTCGAATAGCCTGCTCTTGCCGCTTCAGCTTCGCGATACGCTCCATCTCTGCCTTCTTGGCTTTCAAGGCCTCGTCGCTCAAGTCCTCGACGTTCTCTGCTGCTGCTTGCTGTGCGAGTTTGTCGTGGTGCTCAGTGACCAGCTCGTCGACCTTGCGCTCCCACCATTTCTCGCCCAGCGTGAAGATTTTCATGTTCTGCTGGATACGGAAGGCGGGGTAGAGCAGGCTAGGGAACTGCGCGTTAAGCTGCTTGAACTCGGCAAAGTCGATCTTGCCGTCGCCGTTAAAATCAAACGTCTTCAGCGCATGTTTCATGTTGCTCGTTTGCTCATCGGCGTGCAGGATCTCCAACAGGTGAGTTAGCTCTTCGCCTTCGATTGTGCCGTTCCTGTCGTCGTCGAAGACGTTGAAGCAGACTACAGGCGGTCAGTAGTAAGTGTTTGCGATCAAAAGTCTTAATCTCGAGGCGTACATTTAAGCATGTCTTCCTTGTTCAGGAGACAAAACTTGCCGAGAGCTTCGACATATTCGCTGAAGTCCAAGACGCCGCTATTGTCCTCATCTAGCGTATAACAACGAAGAAAACGTGGTTTTTGTGAGCTGCTGTGCGAATGAAATAGCGAGAGTGTTGCTACTGTATGAACACAAACCAATTAGCGCAAAGATTGCATCGCCAAACTCTGAGTGCTTCTCATCAATCGAGGCGTAGAACTCACTGCGATCGATGGTGCCGCTCTTGCTACAGGATTCCATCATACGCAACCGGTTAGGGCGTGCTCTGAACTGGATATGATCTTCTACTGCGCATTTGGTGTCGTAACTACGGAAACACACGGCAAGTGTCAGCATGGCACTTGAATAATATACCATGACATCACCTTTTACCTCCTTATCGTATCTTGAAAATCTGCCGTAGAGCACGCGAAGGTCCTTCGCAGTCACTGCAACCAAATTGAGTATGGCTAAAACCTAATCGTGTCAACCTCAAACAGCAACAGTCACGTACGCTTGAGCTTGGTTATCATGTGCTGCATACGCTCATCGGGCACTGGCACCTGGCTGCTAAGCACGCCACCCATGATTGAGACAGCAGCAATCGGTACTCGTCAACGAGTAGAAGTAGAGAAAATGGCTAACAATATGGAGCCGTTACGATCGTGTTTTCAAGTAACCTGCTAGAAAACGCATCACTACACTTGGTCGGCACAGGTGGTTAACCTTCTGGTTCTTGTGACTGATATCTTCACTAACGTAGCAGCTTTTTCAGTTCATTAATCCATCAGAAACTTACTTCTCGTTCTGGCTGTGCCAGCGAGGTACAGCCATGATGCGAGCCATACCACGGTGAACCTGGGCCTCGAGGTAGGGACCGTCCACTACTTCACCATCCACGCACATGAGGTCTGTGGATCGCTCTGGCACCAGCTTGAAAGCTCGAGTGCGCACCTGCTGCACTCCCTTCTTGTCCATGTGATCACCTGTTTCAATGGCCAGCATCATAGCCAACAGATCCTTGCGCGGATGGGCACCGTCCATGAAGGTAATGTAGTTGTATCCGTCATCGAACTCCGCGCCGGGGGCAATAAGAGCGTCCGAAGCCGCGTGCGATACATTCATCACCCAGACGATGCGGAAGTGACCTCCCAGCTCCTTCCACTTCCCACCGTTGGTCACTTGCTTCTCAGCTTGCCCAGCCTTGTCTGCAGTCTCTTCGTCTCTCGCATCTTCCGGTCCAGACGTCTCAGGAGGGCCTTGATGCTCTCCGTCAAATAGGTCCATCTTCGGGCGCTCCGACGAGTTCGGATCATGAGTTTCAAAGTAGTGTGGGGGCTCCTCGTTCTCCCCTTCGTCGAGATACCAAATCTTGCCGGGGTACTCGGGTCGTTGGAATACCAGTTGGTTCACGAACGCGACCGTGAATCGCAGTCCGCCCAGCATCCGCAGTTTCTCCGATTCGATGTCAACATCAGCGATGGACGCCCACTCCAGCGACAAGAACGAGTACGTCGTCTCCTTCCCGTTACGCACTGACGTGATGTCCAGGTCGTGCGGCAGGCCCTTGGCTAAGATGAAGGCAGCATTGACAGGTTTGCCCTTCTCCTTGCTCTGGTGCGCGATGGAGTGCGCCAGCCCATTGCCAGACCCGCCCGGGATGATGCCGATCGGCTGTCGGATCGCCAAGTTCCAGTCAGGTCGCTTCATCAATCCCTGCACGACTAACGAAGCACACACGAAAGCCCGTCATCAGCTCAACCGCCTTACCGCGACACTCAACCGCCCCCACGTACTCTCATAAAGACTTCCATCCCCGCCCACAGCAACGACGCAGTCGTACACGCCCAGCGGGATCTCCGCGACGATCTCCATCGCGTGGTTCGCGTGGTCCATGATCTTGACCTCTGTCTCGACATTCGCAAAGCGGAGCACCGGCGCCACCTTGTTCTCGTAAATCTGCACCGCGCGTCCTGCATCATGTGTCGCACCACTCTCGTCAGCCCCCTCAGCCAGCACCCACCGACCGATCTCCACGCACCTGGTCCGCTGACAGGGTTCACCAGCACCAGGAACTTGCGCTGCGGTCGGTGCACAACCTCCAGTGCGTCCAGACTCTCGAGCTTCTCCACCGCCGCCTGGTTGCGCGGGTCGGCCACGAAGTTGATGAGCTTCTGCAGCTTGAGCACGTGCTGCATGTGGCTGCCGCGGAAGCGGAAGAAAAACTCGCAGAGCCGCCGCTTCTTCAGCGCGTTGGGCTTGTGGCTCTTGCACTCGCAGGCGAAGATGCCGAGCAGGAACGTGGCGTCGCCCTGCTCGGCGTCCGCGTCCACGGGGGCCGTCACGTGCTCCCCGTCCGCCGAGAGCAGGTGGGCGCCCAAAACGTCGCTCCACGGCACGCTCAGCGTCGGCTGCGTGCTGTTCAGAGCTTGGGCGTTGCAGTGCGTCGGCGTGAGCTGCAGCTTCACGGGCACGTGGCTGCTGCCGCGCCACAAGGTCCGCAGCACTTGTTCCAGCTGTAACTCGGCCAATATGGACGCGAGAGAGCCGCCGTTTTCAGGGGAGACAGGGCCCGACGAGCGCTTCATCTCGGTGTCTTGGTGCGTGCTGGAAGCGAGCGTGGCCGTCGTGGCGGCCGCCGTCGCGGACATGGCGGGACACTCGACTTGTGCTCCCGTGGAACTTCTTTCAAACTGACGAGTGAGTGAGTACCTACCTACCGATATACCGGTACCGATAACGTACCTACCGATACAGACCGACGAAATTTGGCTTGCAGTTTGTATGGATTACGAGCCGGCGTACAGTGTCGGTTGGCGTGCGAGCCAATCAGAGTCGCTAAGACGTGAGACGAGATACCCTTCCGGAGATTGTTGGCTACAGCGGGCAGGGGTGCGGCGCTTGACCTCTGGAAGTGGAATCGTTGCGCAGACCTGATGAAGGAGGGTAGAGGGAAGTTGAGAGCGGGGCGACAGACGAACAGCGGGAGATAAAGCCGTGGCTTCAACATCCCGTTGGAGATCTCGATGATTCACGTACCGGTACATGTATCAATATGTATATGTACATGTATCAATACTTCGTTGTAGCGCTGCGGAGCGTGCGGCGGTGGAATGTGCGTGAGTGTAGACTGGGGAGCTGCACAAGTGAGTTTTGATGGGACTCAGCTCGTAAGGCATGCTCGCAGAGAATGGAAACCCGAGAATTCGATATGAACTTGTCGTTACAAAGCGCCGACGGGATGTCTCGTTTCTATTAAACGGTAGACGTCGGTAGGAAGTGGGTAAAGTCAGATACATAATCGCTTGATTCCAATGCTGGAGATTAGTGTCGAGGATAAATATAACCCGTTAATAATAGTCGCAAACTGAATTCGCAGCTCGAGGAACTGTCGTTTGGGGCAGGATTTAGGATGTGATCGAGCAACACTAGGCCAATATTTATCAAGAGGGATATAATCAAACGACATTCGAGTAACAAACCGGAGTCCACAGCAATCCAGAGAGCGAAGCCCTTAGCAGCGCTGGCATGGGCGACACACAGCACCGGAAGGACGCTAGGTAAAACGTCTACTATGTCTGGCGCAGTGCAGTGAATCCGCCGGACATGGTAGACGCGTCGCCTGGCGTCCCCCGGTCGCGGTTCTGGCGGTCCGGAACCGCCACCTCGTGTGCACATCAACACGCTGTCGCCCATGAAGCTGCTGCTCGCGCCACTCAACACCTTCAAGTCACCCCTACGCCGTTACTAGTCGAGCCAACGGCTTCACACCCGGCGGAATCACTCGCCACGCACCTGCTGGACGATAAAACTGGCATTCGGATCCACTATCGGCACGCCAGCTTCAACTTCTGGCTGGACGAAGCCCATCGCCTTGTACATGCTGATGTTCTTGTACCACATCATGTACGAGGTTACCATCGCTGGTGAGCTGAAGATGCCTTTCACGCAATGCGAGACACTTACCGGGAACGGCGTTACTTATGAGGAAACGAGGAGGAATTTTGAGGACCAGCAATTTTAGGAGGAAAATTGGGTAAAATCATTCAGTTGAATATTCGGTATTCCATGGTGAAGCCAGGGAATTATGTTTTCCACTTCAAATAGATGCCACCGGTATACCGATAATACCGGTTTTCTTGGTGGGAGCCCCCCCCATTCCACTGGATGGACGCGTGGCGCTTTCCTCCTCACTTTCAAATCAAGCCAACAAGCAAGTAAGCAAGCAAGACCCGCCTCTCCTCGTCCCTTATCGGACTGAGCTGATGGCCAATGCATAAGATCCCATTAATGAATAACGTTGTTTGAGCCCCGTTGTAGTGGAAAGAATTGACTTCCTCTGGCTCGGGGCTGACTTCTGAGGACCGCGCGATCTATGGAGGCGAATTTTCTTTTCTTTCTCGTTTAACAAACGGAGGCCTCCTATGCAGCCCCTAGCTATTCCTACTGATGTTCTGTGCTCGATGTTCTGCGCTCACCGAGCGATGGTTGTAGTTATGTCCAAACCAAGGACGTAACCCTTGTTTACACCTTCGGCGAGTTCTTGGCCCTTGAGCTCAACGCATTAACCGTTTGAGAGTTTGAAGGACCACGCAAGTACACCGTCGCGCTCCCACCGCCTACGTCACTCTGGTTATTTTTTTATATTAGCTTACCTCCACATGGAGAGCTGCACTCTGATTGGTAATACGCTCGCAGGACTACCAGCCACAGAATAGTGGAACACAATAGCGTTAGCACTCTGTGGTAGGTGGCGCTTACGTCAGAAGGCGCAGCAGCGCACCCAGTCAGCGGCGTCAGACGAAGTGAAGACAGCTGCCGAGGGATGCGGGCAAGGTCCGCTCGCGGCTGCCCACTGAGGGCCCGTCAAGCGTGGAAAGATATTGGCGCTGGAGCGCCCACGTGGGGTCGTCGGAAGGGAGCCGAACGAGAAGGCGGAGGCCGACCAGGATCTGTAGAGCTCAGTTTGGAATGTGCCGAAGCAGCGACAGGCGACCGCGGCAAGCACGACTGTGTCCGGAGCACACTGTGGGGAAGCGGGGTGCGCCGAGACACGACAGAGGGACTAGCGACACAGCGGTGGTGCTAGCCAAATATAACAGAGGGCGGAGCGGAGTGTGGCTGGGAAGCTGCGCGACGCGCCGACAAACATAACAGAGGGCGGAGCCGAGCGTGGCGGGTAAGCCACGTGACGCACCGACAAGCAGTACAACTGTGTCTAGTGTACACCGCGGGAAGCGGAGTGCACTGAGGTACGACGGAGGGGCGGGCGGCACCAGCGAGTGGCGTCGGCCAAGAGTGAGATAGGAGCGGGGCTGAACGTGGCGGGGAAGCTGCGGGAGCATCGGCGGGTAGGGAACGGAGCTAGGACCGGCCGGGGTATCAGGAGTCGAGGAGCCAGCGTGCTACGAGGCCAACGGAGACTCAGTTGGTAGGGCGAGCACCGTGAACTAAGAGTAAAAGTAATAATTAGGGGCTTGCCAGGGTAGGTAAGCACCGGTGCAGGGGAGTACAATTGGTCTCCTGAAGCCATCAACGTGTTCAAGGCGTCCTGAGGTAGACTCACATAGCTGGGCATCGGTCACCCGGCGCGCAGGGTACACAAGACGCATTAAATGGTTGTCATACAAGGGCTCTATAAGGAACTAGCACGACTTCAGGGGTCTCTGGGGCACGAACTACCGCAGCAGCAAACATGACGACGACACGCATGCGAACAAGATC
This sequence comes from Phytophthora fragariaefolia, assembly GCA_030267785.1. Classification (NCBI taxonomy): domain Eukaryota; phylum Oomycota; class Peronosporomycetes; order Peronosporales; family Peronosporaceae; genus Phytophthora; species Phytophthora fragariaefolia. Next base: position 11,148 of record BSXT01001670.1, read on the forward strand.
GGCATCAAGGACGCCGACAGCGCAAGGAAGGAGCACTTCGCCTACAACAACTACGACGACTACGACCACGGCAACTACGAGAGCCTCGACCACCACAGCACCGGCGCAAGCGAGGGCAACACCAGCAGCGACAGTCAGCTCGAGCGCAGCACCGGCGCCAGGGACGTGGACATCACACCAGGGCTCGGAGGGCTGCTACAGCAGCTACTGTCGACGATGAACCAACTCGACGCGCGTATGGGCCAGCTAGAAGCCGCCACGGCGACAGATTGTCCCGCGGGAGAAGCGGCCAGGGGAAATTGGACCACATCTCCACCATCGCACTTGCGAGCGACACCAGCGACGAGGTCGCTGAGGGCGAGGCCAGTAGCAGCACCTCGAACGCCTGACCCAGGTGATGGAAACGACGACAGTGGAAGCGGGTCCGAGGGCTCGAGCGACAGTGACGGGACCAGTAGCGTCGATGGTGGTCAGCGAGCAGCGCAGGGCCAACGACGACGTAGACCACGTGGCCGACATATACATCATGGGCGCCGGGCGAACATCAAGGACTTGGAGCTTCCCACGTTCACCCCCTCTCCCAAGGTGTCAGTGTCGACCTGGATTGACCGGGTCGACCTTGCTCTCGAGGGCGCCAGAAGCTCAGGGTGTGGAAGGTGGTCCGACGCGGAGCTGTTCTTCATTCTGGGCAACAAGTTGATGGACAGCGCCTCAAGGTGGTGAGTAACGATGAATAGGAAGTTGACACGATCAGAGCGAGCCTGGACGACGCTGAAGACGGCGCTTTTGCGGCGGTACGGTGAGCGGTTGGTCATCTCTGCCGCAGAATGGAGGGTGAACCAACGACAGATGATGCCGGGTGAGACGTACGCCGACTTCGCGGCGGGGTTGAGGGATGCGAGCGACCGGAACCTGGTAGAGGAGCTGGTTTTGTTAGCTCAGTTCTATCGATGCCTCAACCTGACTGTGAGGCAGTTGGTGAAGCTGTGGAACCCAACGACGTTGGAGCAGGCAGTCGATTACGCAACCAAAATTGACGACACGAACGCCAATGCGGCTAGAGGAATGCAGAACATAGGGCAGCCGTGGGCGACGGCGCCCAGCCCGTACTTGATTCCCATGAAAGGCACGACGGGACAGACGATGGTGATCCCGGGCGTCGGTGGAACGGGGATGCCATTGGACGCGATGGTGACTACACAGATGGCGACGGCAAGTGGTGACGCGAGAACTATTTCCCTCTTCACGAACCCGCAAGGAGTCTGGAACAAGTTCTCTGGCACGTGGGATGTACCGAAAGGAAGGCAGTGGAACAGCAAGCTCAGGGCAGAAACAGCACGGAAGGAACGAAAGTCCAGCGCAGAACCCTCGCTGACGCGAGGAGCCAGTGGAGCAGCTACCCGGGCCGACAAGAAGGCCAAAGCGATGCTGGCGGCAGCATCCTCGGACAGTAGTGACGACGGCACGGAAGCGGGACCCCCGCCTAAGAGAGCCAAGACGAACGGCAGTAGCGTAAGGCAGGTGACGACTCCAGACAAGGAAGAGGAGGGGTCGAGAAAGCGCAATGACTGGCGGCACCGAGGAACAGGGGCTACCGAGATGAGCCCAGGTGTTACGCGTGCGGCCTTCCTGGCCACTTTGCCGACAGATGTCCCGATCCCGTAGCCAAGGCGCGCAACGACGCGTACCTCGCGATGCGCCGGGGCGATGCGACACCGGAAGGCAAGTCGTCGGGAAACGACGAACGGGCTTAGTGGGGGAAACACTGGGTCCGGAAGAGCGGCAACATCCCCAGCAAACGGCAGAGACGAGAGTGAGTGAGTCAGAGACGCTGGCGAAGCCGAGTCGGTTCGGAGAAACCAAGAGGCCATCCCGCGGTGATGTGGTAGCCGCGGTGAGGATGGTGACACATGGGCGGTTGGATGAAGAGATGCAAAAGAGAGATTAGGACCGTGCGGTGTGGTACATGGCTACCGAACGGCCAACGAATGTGGCGGCGAGATACGTGCGTCCCGACCAACAGCCGAAGGTGTCGTGCACTACCTATCGGAGTCACGACGAGGACTGCAAGGAACTCGAGGAAGGTCTGGCTGGGGAAGGTGTGAAGCCCCGGCGAGAACGAGAAGCAGCTGGGGAAGGCGACGAGGCGTCGACGGTCAAGAAGACGATGACCGAGACAGTCTTGGAGACGCCGATGGTGGCTACGGCGAACTCGTGCCCCGACACGACTACGGTGTCCGAAAACGAAGCGACGACAGCAAGCATGATGGTAGCGGCGAGTGATGCTATATGTACGAAGAGTGAGGATGACAGCCGCCAAAGCGAGCGGGGCCCAACGAAAGCCCCTGAGTCCGGTCAGGAGGGAAGCGATGGCGAGCGGCGCGAGCAGCGATTCGAGCCAAGGCAAGGGCCCGAACGATAAAGGAAGCTGAACGAGCGGCAGCGGTAGAAGCCACCACGACGGTCCTGCGACAGTTACGGACGGCAGAGGCGCGGGCAGTACTGTCCGTGCGACGCGCGCAGCGAATGGTGGGCAGCACGGTGCCGGGCGACAAGCCAGCGCAGGTGAGCTGGGTGCAGCGACCGCAGCAGGCGGTGGGCGGCGAACGTGGCGACGCGGGCGCGGTACACAGCGTGTAGGCCGATGAAGGACTGCCCACGGCGTTGATGGAGGTCTCCGGCGGGCAACGAGAAGTGAAGCTGGACAGCAGCACGAGGTACACGGTTGCCGGTACCAACTGGGTCGCGTGGGGCGACAAGTCCGACGCCTCGGCTCCAATCGACCGCGTGGAAGGGATTGGCGGATTCCTGCTTGACGTGCTTGGTCTGTGGACCGTTGACATGGTAAACGTGTTCGGGCAGACAGTGAAGGTGACGGCCTGCATCGTAGAGGGCTGTACGAGCGAGTTTGTAGCGGGGCTACACATTCAAGCAACCTCCACATTAGTGCGACATGCACTAATGGATACATTCAGGTGGGCCACATGCAGTGTGGTCACCATTCATAGTAGGAAGCATTACTATTGGCAGAAAGCAACAGATATCTGTCAATAAGAAGCATGCATTAGGATAGGGATTCTGCCAACCACTCGTTGGCAGATCCTC
>BSXT01001671.1:0-14533 GCA_030267785.1 Phytophthora fragariaefolia
CCATTGAACATATAGCGCTGGTTCTTGTTGGGGCGACATTTCCCTCTAACTGTGCCATCAATAAAACCCACGCACGCTCCTTTGGTATGAATTGCATTAGCGTAGGCTGACAGCGTGGCAGTAGTGAGTCGCTTGTAATCGAATTGCAACAAGCCGTAAAATTTGTCGTAGAGAGTGTCTAAAACCGCATTAGAAATGGACGAGATTGCAGTAGTGTCACGATCAAATAGGTCTTCTAAATCACTCAGGCGGGCAGGGTATGCCATACGTCGCAGAAAAATAGAGAGAGCTTCGAGAGCTGAGATGCTGTACCGTTGGGTTGTTGGAAATGGGTCTCTAGGCTGAAGTACTCGACAAGCTGTAAAAGCTCGTCCTTTTCAAAACGAACTTGTCACGCCACACAGAATCTGTCGATGGTCAAGTGAAGTTGAACCGGCAAGGTGGTGCACCTTTTTCCTCGCCAGCAAGGAGCGCGACGACCACCAGCGCTTCGTCCTCCGAGCTACTGCTCTCACTGTCCATTTTCAGTTCCCTTTTAAAAATGACAGCTGCTCAACACATATGTAACTACCCAACCCTGTCTAATCGGATCGTTACTCACAAGGCCGTTTCACTGGCTTGGGCCAGCTGCACAACCTCTCTAATATAGCCTTATAGCCTTCTTGAGGGTCTTTTCAAAAGTATCATTATCGATTAAACATCAAAACCAAGCGAGCTATACTGCGTTTTAAAAGACCTCTTTAGCTACATTCTGACGTTGTCAGCACTACGAAAGTCAAATTCCAAATAACTTATCAGCGTCGGCGCGAGAAGCCTCTGAAAAAACATTTTTTGTTATGGGTAACGGTCAGTTAGGGGCCGGTTTCCAAGCAGTGCATTTCGGACGGCGCTGCTAGGAATCTATTGGGCCAAAGATACAAATTATGACAGGTCCAAAAAGCGTGATTTTGCGCTTTTTAGGAAGCTTGAACTGCATCCCCGAGAACGATTTTCGTTCTCCAAGGCCGCCACCAAAACAGATCACTCAAAATTGACCTAGACCAGGGCGGGGGCATGTTATCTAATTGATTGACGCTGCTAATAGCACGAAAATGTGAAGCCGACGACCTAGTTGCTGTTGTACTAGTATCGATATGCGTTGTATACTTAGTAACAATTTAGAACCATCTATTAATGCATTACTTGCCACCCGGACTAAACTACTGTACCGTGATCTCACTTGCGCTGCTGGAGGGGGGGGCTTTCGTAAAATTGTACTTCGAACTAAAGGTTTAGTTTTTAAGCATATTTCTACGAATTAGAGGCAGGAAAGCAAAATTACGTGTATCCATTGGTCAAAATCTCCCGGGCCTCAAATTTGCCAACCGGCCCCTGATCACTCTTTCGAATGGTACTATTAGGGGGGGGTCAAAATTAGATTTTTAGTGGTGATTTTATGCTTGAAATGACCACCATACTTTTAATGTCCGGTGGTCATAACATTTCTAGAAATGGTTCACCTGTTTAGGTTGACCATTTTCGAAATAACCGACCATTTCTCGAAGAGTCGCCCTCCGCAACAGCACATTTCTCTTTAGTCTAGAATTTTTGACCGAAGTGCGCAATGATTGTCAGGGCAAATGGTCGGTCAGTTTATATCTGACCGGGGTGATATTTTGCCGGGCACCTGGTCATTTTGGCAGCGCCGGCATGGTGATATTTTTAGTGCCATCTTCTGATTTTGCCCCCCCCCTATCGGCACCTCTTGAACCACTTCCGCACTTTGCCAAATATTACATTTAAGTTGGCTGCTGGAAATATTTTCAGATCTGGCTTCATTTGAAAGTATCACAAAGTGCCCACCAACTCGGTAGCGCCGACATGCTACGCCCAGACACCGAGCCGCTGCTGACGTTCCCGTTGTCGTCGTCGGATGCGCCACTCGCACTGCCTCTTGTAGCGATGATGCCCGAGTCACTGTTGCTGACGCTGTTGAGACTGCAGTCGCCCCCGGATCGCCCATCGTCTACACCTGTGCCCGACCTAGTTGGATATAACTGCAGGCAAAGTGATACTGTAAATTTTCACATTGGCAATATTCACAATAAGGGCACGCAAATCGAGGTCCAATGTGAGATTCATTGCATCCAAAGTGAATACAAGGTCCTGTGCTCCAAAACGCTAGCAACCTACTTCCCGTAAACCATGTCTTTCATCTCCTCTGCAGCATTAACAGCGCCACGAACGTGTAGCTCCATGTTGGCAACCACCGCAGGCGTGATGTACTTGATGCTGCGGCGAGCTGTGCGTTCCAAGAAACGCCTTGTGCGCTCCTTCACGGTGAGACGGTTGCCGTCGGTGTCGGTCATGTTGCTGCGGTCGCAGATTTCGTCGCGGTCCAACGCGAGGGCGTCCTTAATGTGGACCTTCAAGACCGAGAAGCAACCCTCAATGGGATTGCACATCGGCGAGTAGGGGGCAAGTCGACGTATCTCTAAGTCTTCATGTGGGGCCACACGCTCTTCAGTCTGACGGTGGGCTGGGGCGTTGTCCAGGACAACCACGACCATTTTTCTGGCGTAGTTCTCACGATAGAACATCGAGGCTTTCACCGTGTCGTAAAGTCCTCGATGAACTGCGCGTTTTGCTCCATCCGAATGCTGCCTCTTTCCAGCCGGTGCAGAACAACGCCGACCGCAGAGTTTACGGCGCATTGAACTTGAAGGTTCGCGCCTTTGGACGGTGGCAGGACAACCGTAGCACGTTCACCCCGCTTCGCGCGACCTCGACCCCGCTTGCAATACACATTGAAGTTAGTCTCATCAAAGTAAACAATAAAGTTACCTTCACGCTGGTGCTGCTTCAGCTTTTTTGCGAACGCTTGACGCAGCGTTTTGTTCGTCTCGTTGTTGCACGTCGTCGGCTCCACGCGTGTCTGCTTGACGGTGTACAGCATCCCAAGCAAGTGTCGGCTTATGGTCGAAGTCGAGATGTCTACGCCCAGGTCGAGGATGAGCATGCGGCGCATCGTCTCCATGGTATACGTGCAGTTGTCGTTCAAGTAGGCCTCGAGATGCTCCTTCACTTCCGATGTGACCTTGGTCACGCTGGGTCGGGTGCCCCCACGCGGCAGACTTTCGACACGACCGGTGTCCGCAATGCGGTACGCCATGGAGCGAGAGATTCCGTTGTTCGCAGCCACAGCCAGCCAGTTAGTTCTTCCAGCGCGGTAAGCGTCCAGAACGCGGCGTTTTTCGGCAGAGGAGTGCTGGGAGAATGAAACTTGAGATGACATGTGAGCCGGAGGGAGAAGAACGCGAAAATGAGGCTCTCGCTTGACGACGGCACACACGGTTGGTGCGCTTGAGCTTTGGGCGGGAAAGCACCAGCTCCACTCATTGGGTATTGCGAACTTTCCAGTCCAACTTTGGATGCAATGAATCTCACGTTGGACCTCGATTTGCGTGCCCTTATTGTGAATATTGCCAATGTGAAAATTTACAGTATCACTTTGCCTGCAGTTATTCCCAACTAGGTCGGGCAAAGGTGTAGATGTCCTCTCTGGCTTCTTTTGCTCTTTTCTTGGAAGTGCAGAAATCATCGGATTTTACCTCACCCAACTTCAGAGACCTCTAGCGCAAAACCTAAAATGATACTTCTGACAAAAGGTCCCTCACATATTATGTGACTGCGGTATACCGAAATTTGTTTTGAAAAAGGGAATGTGTTTTCGTGGAATAAGTCCATCAAAAGGTGAGCGAATTTGCTTCGATAATAACTGGAGATGCCGTAAGAACTGTGCAAAATCGGTCAATTTTGGTTGACTTTTGAAAAACGATCAATTGAACGGAAACAAGAAAGTAATGTATCGACGCATAAATTGAAATTGAACTAGTGTGTTTGCACCTTCATAAACTAAATCTCTGCATGTACTCGTCGTACGTGATTGGTGCCTCAGCGATTCCTGCATCGGCTTGAAAAAGCAAGCGGTATGTGTCGGGAAGATGAGCCTGAATTAGCACATACACATAATACTTAGAAGTATTGTGTTCTTTCTTCAACTAAAGAGATATGACAGTAACTGCGGAAAATGTAGGAGCTACATCGTTTACTACCTCGTCGCGGGGGGGTCTATTCAACTCGGCGCAACCGCCATCATTACATCTTTGCCCGACACGATCAAATCACAGAAGGGGAGCTACTTACTTTGTAAACGGTGCCATCAACTGATACAAAACGATTACGTCAAGTAGAGCATTCAAACGTGTGCACGCGGCGACCCATCACATTTCAAATGTGATTTATTTTAAAAATGCGTTCTGCAGGGAGCTGGGCACTATTCTTTTTGTTTTATGCAGTGCATAGGTTGTAAGTGCACTACAGTGAACGTAAACTTCCTGGGTTGCTCAGCAACATGCTCATACCGACTTTCTTTAGTTATAAGAGGGCGTGGTACTTCTGCATGAGATATTTGCAGATTTGTACCGTAGTGTAGCGAGCCCTCGGTAAACTTTCAGTAAGATATCCAATGTTTACAATATATTTTGCAGAGGTATTGCAGCCTCATCATCGGAATCGATGACGCCGACCTCAGTATCTAAAATGCCAGACTCTTCCAACAGCTGAACCTGTTGAAATCCCAATCCTGGGATGGAGCATGTTGAAGTGGCTATAATGAGCCACCTGCATATCTCGGTCCACGGGGTCGTTACATGAGAAGAATCAAGAGAGGTAGATGTAGGCGTAACCACCAGGAAAGCGCCTGGTGGCAGAATACAGCCGTTCCGCTTTCTCAAGACCCAGCTCACATCTCCTTCCTCACCGCTAGCTATCTAGACTAAACAGGATCCGACTTCCAACAGGTTTATGAGCCCAAAAGGACTCGTGTTCTAAGCTCAGCAGGATGAACAGCGAGACGAAGACTGAAGGGCTGTCATACGGCTGGGATAGCAAGGACTGGCGGCGTTACAAATAGATGAAGAGGACGATCTTCCGGGAGCACGACTTATTGGAGATCGCCAAAGTCAAGTTAACGCGAGCGGAACTCACCAACCAGGAGTCCGAGGCTGCCTTCGACAAGAAGCAGTGCAGGATAATGCGAGTGATAGGTACAACGCTGCCATCGAATAGGCTGCAGCAAGTTGACCACCATGAGACTGGAACGGAAATGTGGACCGCGCTCTGTGTACTCTACGAGAAAAGACAAAACGCAGCGATTCGTGAGAGTACGATCCTGCGCCTCTCGGAGGAGCTGAAAGACCTGAACTGTTATGCTGGGGGCGATGTTCAAGTTCACGTGAACAATATTTTCATCCAGAAAACGGAATTGGTAAGCTATGGCTACGAGGTGAACAACATCAACATGAAGTCGATGCTGCTGAAGAGCTTACCTGATCAGCACAAATTCGAGCAACGCAGGGGCGCGGTAAAATATGGCGGACATGGCGGCACTCTCACGCCGAAAGGGCTATGGGTGTTGATCGAGGAGGCTGCTGACCGGCAGTCACGACGCAAGGAAATGAGCGCAGCGCCGGAGGACGTGGCATGCCTGGGGGCTGATGACCTGGTGCTGGTTCTGGGAGTGGTGCGAGTCAGCATCACGGAGGTGGCCAAGGTGGTGGTGGACGACAGCATGGAGATAGTCGTCACCCAGAAACGGGTGGGTCAAATGACCGTGCGGAGGGTAGAACCTGATTTCGGTGGGGCCAACCTGGATATTTCAAGGTAAACTGTCCTGACCACGTGTCACAGGGAGGTCAGCGCAAGAACCAATCCAATTTCACACATAGTGGCCTGAGCGACCAATCTGCCACTCACACCGAGCCAGGGATCGTGGCAAGTGCAACTGAGGAAGCGTACAACTCCGGTGTGAATGTGCATACTCGGGTCGACGATGGATCGGAAGTAAGTGGAGTCTCTATCGGTTCACCCAGTCACGCTTGGTGGTGTTTTGACACTGGCTCAAACGCGCATATTGTTGGAGAGCTGGATAGTTTCGTCCACATGGAGGATATTGTGCCTGAAAATATCGACGCAGATGTGTACGGAGTCGCACACTCAATGGCTACGCAAGCCGAAGGAACAGTAACCGTCAAGATAACGTCTGTGGTTGACGGTCGTCCAGTTGATCTCTTCATTGACGGCGCCCTGTACGTTCCAGGAGACAGGCACGGTCTTTTCTCGATGGGGTTCGTTCTAGAGCAGGGCTTGGAGGTAGACTACGACAGAAGCACGAGAATCTACAGCGTCTTCAAAGATAATGTGGAAGTGATCCATGCATATCCGGCACAAGGCATCTGGATGTTTGATACCAGAGCTCGCACTATTCAAGCGAAGCTACCGCAGGACATGCCAGTAGCTAACTACGCAGCGGCAGATGGGGTGGGCGGTTTACAAGTCTGGCACGACAGGTTGGGCCACACCTGCGCACAGTACTTACAGGTGATGGTCGACCGAGGGCTCGTAAACGGAATGATGCTCTCTTAACGGCAGGAAAGACCTTGTGATGCATGCGGCATTGGAAAGCAAAAGCAAAAGCGTCGTCGGAAGAAATTAGACCGAGGAGTGACAGCTCCAAACGAAATCGTGTACGCAGACCTACTCTTCCCAGGTCATGGAAATGGAACTAGATACAAAGCTGTCTTGGTGATTATGGACGGGTGGAGTCGCTTCCTGACCGTACACCTCCTTACTAGCAAGGAGGCCGCGCTGGTGAACAAGCTCATGCAACAGTATGTCATCTGGGCAGAGACGCAGGCCGGCCGAGGTATCAAAATGATCATCCAGCAAGAATTCGATCCAGCAGCAAGCGCAAAATTCCCTGTGCAGCGAGTCCTCACTGACAATGGAGGCGAATGCGTCAATGGTGCCATGAAGAGCTGGTAGGCTTCACGAGGGATCGAGCACGTCAACGTTGGACCAAAGAGCTCGCATCTCAACCCTAGCGAACGTCCTTATCAGTCTCTTATGGAAATGGTCAAGGCTCAGATGCACGCATCCGGATTTCCACGCTCGTTTTGGCCGTATGCACTTTAAAATGCTGCCTACATAAAGAACAGAGTGTATGCCAACCCGATTGAAAGAGTACCGTACGAGCGAATGTTTGGCGTAATACCTGACGCCCATCATATCCGCAAGTTTGGTTCACTTGCGTATGTTCACGTTCCGATCTCACCGGACAAGCAGAAACAAGATGCGAATGCCTATGTGGCTTTCGTTCTTGGCTACTCAGAGGACACTGTCGGTTGTAAAGTGTACATTCCAAGCGAACGAACAGTCAAATTTGTAGCTGAGGTACGAGTTCAGGAGGAGGTAATGTATCGAGATCGCCATGACGTCGATCCGGTCGATGTGGAGACCACAGAGTGGTTGCAGTTCACTACTACGCCTCTAGAAGAAGACTTGACGGAGGATCCAGACGATAGTGAATATGACGTTGCTGACAGCATCGTCGCAGAGTCAGACTACTTCATGGGTGCCACACTTGACAATGCCCAGAGCGAGATCAATACGTCCGTATCGTATGAAGCGAACGAGAACAATTCGACTACTCTTTCGGTGAGTCTCGAGTGGGGCGATGATTCCTATACGGACGCGGTATCCGAAGAACGTGATGAAGTTAACGAATCGGTGAGACTCCAGCGCGAAAGCAACCTGCCGGCAGCTCACGATCCAGATATAAAGTCTGTGAGTGCTGAATGCGGTTCTGTGGCGGAATCAGTCTGTAGTGAGATCGACGACACACCCAGTGACAACAGCGACGACGCATCCAGTGATAAGAACGACGACGGGGTTAGTGATAAGAACGTTGCGACTGCAACGGAGCCAAAAGAGACTTCTCGTGATCAAGAGCAGACTTCTGATCAGCCAGCTCATTATTTTGCCCCCCCCGGGCTACGCAAGCGTGTTGAGCGAGACGATACTCAGTCCGAAGTCGAGCAGAATGAACTCGGCAAAAATACTAAGGCGAGACGCACCGGCCTTCGTGAAGCAGCGCAGCGGAAGACACCTTCACTCTACCCCGACTACATACCGTGGTCAAACATGGCTACATATTAAACTTCTTGGCAAGGATAGAAAACCCATTCAGGCAAGCAACATGCGCATACCCCGAAATCGCAGGGAGGCGATGCGCTCCAAACACGCAAATCTCTGGGAAATCGCAGAATTAGAAGAGATGGCGGCGATGAAGTCGAAAGGTGTACTAGAAGAAATCGACGAGGCCGACATGCCAAGCGGAGCAAAGGCCATCAAGACAATGTGGGTCTGCGGTGCCAAAACCGATCAGCACGGATACATAATTCGCCTGAAAGCCAGGTTGGTCGCTCTTGGAAATTGGCAGAGACCAGGAATCGATTTCGGGGAGACTTTCGCTCCGGTGGCTCACATGTCTTCGTTTCGACTGGTCATCGCTCTCGCGGCAAAGCTGAATTTGACAGTATACGGTGGAGACATGAACACCGCGTATCTGAATGCCTCGCTCGAAATCCGCAGTACGTCAGGTCAGTGGAAGGATTCCCGTGCAAAATTGAAGGAATGCACATCGTGAAGAAAGCACTGTATGGACTTCGTCAATCCGGACGCGAATGGAACACGGAGCTAAATGGCTAGCTTGTGACACGAGGTTTCCAGAGATGTGCCACTGAACCGTGTTTGTATTTCAAGTACGAAGATGGAACAGTTGCTTTAGCGCTCGTGTACGTGGATGACGTACTATGTGCAACCAACAACGAAAACTTCAAGTCAAAGCTGTTCGAGGACCTGAACGCGGCGTATGGTTTGAAGGACCAGGGTAAACTCTCGGAATATCTGGGCATCGAAGTGAAACAGAGCGGTGACGAGATATTCATCTCCCAACGCAAATATGCACGATACGTCCTGGCAAAGTGTGGTACGAGTCGGCCAACAAGTGCGGTAATCCGATGGAGACCAAGGCTCGTCTAATGCCCAGAGAACATTGAGAAGCGCAGAGAATTTGGAGAAGCGCTTCAAAAACACGAACGAGATGGAGCCTTTATTGTGTACTACGACGAGACCAATTACAATATTAATTGTAAACGGTCCCAGGGGACGCTGCACTTGCTCTCGCAGGTAGTGCCAGCGCATTTCAATGTGTCTGGTTCTACGACTGTATGTCGGACAGGTGGCCATGACGTGCGCTGAACTGCTGTCGATATCCAATGGTTGGGTGCACCTTGCACGTAGGAGCGATTTCCGAGAGGATGTTGGATTCTGCAGTCGCTTCCATGCTGACTTCGCAAGCGGCCACATACTCTGCTTCGGTCGTCGATAGCGCGATAGTTGGTTACCGTCTCGACATCCACGCGATGGCTCCACTTACCAACATGAATACGTAGCCACTGGTGCTCTTCCTCGTCTCAGGATTGCTGCCCCAATCACTATCGCAGTAGCCTCGGTATACCGACTTTTTTTAGTTATAATATGTCTTTAGTTGTAAGATGTACGATATTTCTGCGCCAACTATGTGCAACGGATCCAGAAAAGCAGGTTTTGTTAAGAAATCGACTAGTGCTGTAGTCGTTCGGGAGCCTTCTCCACTACTAGCCGATGGGGAAGGGGGCCTGGTTCTGTTGGAAGTCGGATCCTGTGTAGTCTAGATAGCTAGCGGTGAGGAAGGAGATGTGAGCTGGGTGTCTTGAGAAAGCGGAACTGCTGTATTCTGTCACCGGGCCCTTTCCTGGTGGTTACGCCTACATCTACCTCTCTTGATTCTTCTCATGTAACGACCCCGTGGGCCGAGATATGCAGGTGGCTCATTATAGCCACTTCAACACGCACCACCCCAGGATTGGGATTTCAACACGCCTTCCTCGAACTATGCAAGTTCGATCACGTGTTGGGGGCTGCCATGACCCCCATCAGCAAACACAATTTTTGCAGTCGTGCCTTGTCCAAAGGTTTGGTGAATGCATCAGCGGGGTTCTCCTCTCCATCGACCTTGATCAACTTCAGGGATCCGTGGGCGCCAATCGGAGAGCGTACTGCGGTGAAGTTTCCGCCTTCAAAAGGCGCTAATCTACAGCTCCAGTGTGCTGTCTCGCCTGAGGTTGGGTTAGTGCATTACGATAAAAGGCGTGGGAGCATCAAGATGGAGGTGAATGCCGGCTTTGTGGACTCCATCTATGATGCTGTCGAGCAGCACGATATGTACAAGGATCACTTCGTGGAAAAAAATACCGTGGTTTTCTTAGACAACGCACCTGCCCACAACCAGACCGAGAATCTCGTCCGCGGTCGATGTGATCTGGTGCTGCTACGGCTGGGCCCATACTCGCCAATGTGCAATCTCATTGAAGGTACGTAAATTACGATACATCTTATATTCTATGTGCTCTAATATGCTATCTTTACCTACAATTGACAGGCTGTTTCAGCGCCTTGAAAGCACGCCGTAAGGCTTACCTTTCGCTCAGCCACGAGGAGATGATGAACGTTCCATACGGTCCGAAGACCGAGCTGCGAATACAGCTACTCGAGAAGACAGCCGAGGATGCGAGGCCATGCATGGATCTCCGCCTGGTCAACAAAATGGCTCGCCACTGTGCGCTGTCCGTGGCGGCCGCCATCCGACAGAGAGCCCATGGCGTACGGGACTTAGCTGTGGACTAAATCCATTTTGGAGTACACAGTAGTACAAGCCAACATTTTAGGTTAATTTAAAAATATATATGTCTAAATTTTGGCTCCCATTCCATATTGCTTTACACTACCGCGAACTTGGACGGGCAAAGGTGTAGTGACAATACCATTGGCATCTTCAACCTTTACCTCGTCAAGCCTGTGTATACACAGTGAATCGTCAAGACTTTTAGACGTTTGTGAAACCTGTTACTTGAAGTACTGCAGTTTAGTTCTTGAACAAATACAGTAAACTTTGAAGTAAGAAACAGTACTTCGAAGTAACGTTAGTATGATTATCCCACATTTATTACTATTTTCTTGAAACTGCAGTGTATCAGTATTCCAGCCATTTGTTGACGCGAACCTACCTATAACACCAAAAATCTCACGTAGAGTATGCTATTGAGTCTGGGTGTTTCACATTGGACTTAACGCCTCTTATAGATTGCCAGGTTGTTCAACAATCTTGCTACATGTACTGCAATTTACAGCAGTTACAGGAGTTACGAATTTGGGCAATGAACCCAAAGGTGTTGTCAAACTGCGTTACCGAGTAAAAATATTGCTCGGGCTTGAAACTTGCTGTTCATGACTCGGTATCGCCATTGTTTTCTCCCTGTTTCATTACTTTTGAATACACCGAGCTCTGGCTGCTGGTCTTCTGTTGTGTGCGTTTTATTACAAAGCCGCGCGTTCACCTAGAACAGCTCTGGATTTTATACGAAATCTCATAAAATGACGAACCAATGAAACGATCATAAATCTTGCTGAGAACAGATAACATATCAATATGAAGTTTTAGTTCTGGCTGAGTTCTAGGCTCTGAGGCTTTAGTGTCTCTTCTAGTGGGTCCGGTTCCGGCTTAGATCTGCTGACAAAAAAGAGTAAAAACCTCGATGGATGCAAAGCGTCTCCACACCAAGGGAGCAGATAAACCGCTAGGCCCTTGCTAGCGTTGCATCGCTGCTTGGTTATCTTCGGCGCTGAAATACTTCTTTGCTGACACATCAATATCCGTATTTTTACGTATCGCTTCAGCCGAAATAAAATGAAGTTGGCTCCCCCGATTAAACAGCTGATGTAACATTTTTTACAGTGAATTCGATTCAGCAGCAGGGATTTGGTTCCCATTTATTCGACAGATTCAGGCTTGCATTCATTGCTGGCGCATCAGTATCCGCATTTATCATATCACTGCTAACTTGCGCTTGACCGGTATTTCTTTTATGTTTTTTATACCGTACGCTTGCCTTGCAGCTTCTTGGGAATTAATAATTTACTGATCGTTTACTGTAAGCTTGTCCTGCAGATTCTCGGGTGTTAACCACAAAACTGTAGCCTTATGTCATCCTCGAACACACTATGTGTCCTTGCTGTTTCTCGAATGTACACAAGCACTTTCTTTGTAAGTTTATTATCTGATTGTAAAATCGGATTGTAGATTATATCTAATGAATCTACACATTGTAAGTCTACAATGTGATTGTAGAAGATGTTTAATGAAAGGATACTTTTGATCCTACATTTTACTGGGTGGGTCAACACCCACAAGATACATGTAATTCTATCAGGTTATTTGATATTACAACAAAATGTGGGCCTAAAGAAAGCCCTCGATTTGACGTGTTATGCAACCCTAAGAAATCTGACCTCGTTGCGATCCCTCCTAGATAGGGATGGTTTTGGACGACTTCTAAACAGTCCAAAATGCGTCCGGGAAATGGCCGAAATTCCGTTCAAAATTCAAAATTGTTCAAATTATCAGATAACACGTTCTCAACAAGAGGTCCCGGGTGTCGGTCAGTCCGTCGAAGCTGAGCTTACCAGAGGAGACGTCCAATCTCTTCAGTCCACGTAGCAACAACAAGAACGACGAAAACAGCGGCATGATTGGGGAACCTGAGTTGACCAAGGCGGTCAAGAAGCAGCCCAAGCCTGAGCTGGACCTGGTCTTCTAGGCAACGGTCCAGAGCCTGGCATTGGCTTGATCACCGCGACGCTGCTGACGATGCAATCGAGCTACAAGTCGCTGTTCTCGTACACCGCCGGCTCAATCACAGGCGTGCCCATGAAGACAGCGTCCTAGGCTGTGCAGAAGCTGTTGCTGTCCATGCTTGGACGTGCGGAAGCAGACGTGACTGATGGGGCGGAATGGAAGACCTAATGCCTGCTTTCTGTCAAGTGAAGCAGCAGGTGCTGCGCATTCGAAACGACTCGACATGTACTAGTTTGATGGAAAACAATCTGGTACTACGTGGCGTACAACCCGTTCACTCACCATGCAGCGATCCCCAGTACATCTCGTGATGGAGTGAATAAGGCAGGACATGCCTATGCGCGACCAGGTGCTACCTCACTTACAGCAAGAGCTTATGGGAGTTATTTCTTTGCATAGACCAACTCACGCAGAAAATAATGGGCCATAGTGAGTAGTGAAGCTGCTGAACAGAATACGCAGTCTATCTCTTGCAGTTGTCGAAGTAGTAGTGTTCTTAAGTGGCGAGCTTGGTGACTCCAATATCGTGGGCGTTTGTGTCGGGAACGAAGTTTAAGAACTTGTTTTTTGGGGGTATTTATTGCAGCTGACGTCCGATTCGGACTTCTTGGTCTGATCTCTATAACTCCAACGATTTTTTTAGGACTTCGAAGTGAATTTGACACGCAATCCATTCACAGATGGATAATTGCTGCCCTCATCGGAGGTATTGTTGCGCTCCTGCCATCAAATTACCGAGTCCGGCGTTTTGTTTATTCTGTTCCGCCGCCGCTCTTGCGGCTATTAAACCAAACACTTGAAACATTTGCAACCCAGACCCAACGATACCTTCCAGGGTGGCAAATTTTACCAACAGAACGTGTGGCGGCATTACTACATTTGGTGGATCTCGAAACGCTCTTCAATGAAATGCGAATGATCCCTAGATACTTGCAGACGAAAATTAATAGCAGACGATATTCAATTCAATAACGCGAACCGGGTGACACTTCTTATGGGTATGCCACGTTTGAAGATGACTGGATACAGCGGTTGAACCATTCGGATTCTTTGGCTTCTCGATCAAGTACATCGCGGAATGCCCGTAATGGGAGCGTGAACTGGATCGCCGAAAACCAATCTCTCAGACATACTTGAACCTCCACCGACGTCTTGAAGAGCGCGGTACGACTTTGACATTTATTTCAAGAGAAATCCCTACATCAGAACCTTCAGCAAGAAATGTTCCCGCGAGCGATGAATCGATGCAGGTTTATCGAGATGAATCAGAAAATCCAGCTAGTGATAGGAGGCCATCGTTTCGACTCGTGAATGAAAAAAAAAGAAACCCAGGAACGCATGAAGTCAGACACGCTATGAATGAGCCAATAGAGCAATTGCAAACTGGTTGCTCTACACTATTTCGATTGAGTAACCTAGACCGTGTTGCCAACCAACACGGACGGCCACATCAAGTCGAACGCCGGGATATCTCGGCTTCTACTAGGAGGTTAGAGCTACTGTTTAGATATGTTGCACGGACGACATCTAGGTAGAACAGGCAAGTGCTAACAACTGCGAATTCTAAGCCCTTGGTAGGGCCGGCATACAGATTGCCGCTTTTGGCTTCCGCGACACCAGTAAGTACCATACCCCATTTCTGTCAAAAAGGCACGGTTTTATGCAATCCAATACAAACTTTTATATTAAAAGTTAGTACTTAGTGAGACCGCCTTTCTTCTTGATGACAGCAAAGCACCGGCCAGGCATGGACTCCACAAGCTTGAGCAAGTACTCCTGCTCGATAGAGCTCCATGCTTTATGGATAGCATCATCCAGCTTCGCGACAGTGTGGTACTGGCGGCCATGGGCGTAGATCCCAGCCGCCATAACCGACCACACGTTTTCAATAGGGTTGCAGTCTGGGGAGCGAGCAGG
>BSXT01001672.1:0-14424 GCA_030267785.1 Phytophthora fragariaefolia
GCCATCATTTTCCTCGCACAGCGCAGCATCGGCGGCCGTCTGCTTCGTGGTGCTGTTACGGCGGCCATGGTGTCCTTTGACCTCTGTCGTAACAGCATCAAAAAGCTATGGGCAATGCGGACCAGCGTCAATGCACTAGCAGCTCCTCAGCGCTCGTATCCAAGGCGAGGACGGCACCTTCCACCAGACGAAGTAGCGGAGCGTGTACAGGCCGTTCCTCTTTGCCAGCGCCAGACTCATAGAGCCTTTTCTGAAGCCACCGGCATCCCTCGGTCGACACTGCAGCGTCATCTTGCAGATGGAGTGATCCGACGTGCTGTGTCACCCGTGAGCTACGTGTCGGGAAGCACGTTGACGCATGCCTCTGTCCGTTAAGGTATCTGAGGCCGTCATGAACGGGTACAGCAAACTGGTACTTTAGTGTTAATTCAATGATTAGATCTTTCTAACTTTTTGTGTAAAACTTACTCTAACGCTAATTGGTAAATAATGTGTGGTCGATCGAAAAAAACCTCGATATATACAAAGCTAATTTGAAGGCCACTTGCACTGTTTAGAGCTGCTAAACTGCAGCACATCGTTCGTAAGTCTACGAAGCGCGAGTCTTAAAAGTCCGATTAATTATCGCTAAAAACTGATGCTGCTGCGACAAAAAACCTAAATGCTGTATGGACAGAGCCATTTTGAGAGCCAGCCACTTCTTCAAAACAACACTTCCATCGCAGATAAAAATACTGGTGCGTTGTCAGTGTGATGGGCTTTTCAATGATGCCTTTGGTTCTGGATTTGGAGCTGCCAGTGAGCAGCTACGTCGGAAATACGGGAACCGTCATTTTGAAGTGGGCCAGGGAAGTATATGCATATGAGACAACGCAAAACAAATTGATATTAAAGCGTTAAACCTAATTTTTGAGTTTGATGCCATCGAACGAGCGTGTTTCGTACTTTCGGACGAGTATCTTCGTGGTGTCAAAAGTGTATATCCCGCCAAGTTATAGCCGCTTAAAAATTTGAAAACTCAAATATTTCTTAAGTTCGCTTTTTGTTTTATTGCGGTTTCTATACTAAAATTCTGCGAGGAATCCAATGGTAACATCTATTCCAGCCTATATCGAGGTGAACACGTTCAAAATAGCTGTTTAACCGCTTGAACGCGAAGCCTTTTCAGCGCCCCCATCGGTCGAATTATCGTATGTCAAGGGGTGCGGTTGCAATAACGAAACCAAGATGTTTTGGTATCGTGTATATTGGATAGGCGCGCCGTAAACCTACTACTACAAATCTGTCTCGTCGCTTATCATGTATCGCTATGATAATACTCAATAAAGATACCGGTACACGCTTAACGACGATGCTGTCAAAACACAAAAAAAGCTGAACAGCACAGGAATGGTTGACTCGCACAGAAAAAGCAGGGCCAGCAATACCATTTATGCCAATAGTAACGCTGTTTTCAATGAGTTCATTCTGAAAGGGATACTGACTACCATTAAATTGGAGCTGAACGAAGCTAAGACCAACCTCTACAAATAACTACGGAGGCTAGAGCAAAGCTCAGAAGACCGTAGGCACGGGCATAAACCCGGAGAATGCAAACAGTGCCATTCAGACGTTATAGTCATTAAATACCACAAAAAACAAGCGGAGCCTTCCTGTGTGCTGCAATCCCGAGATCCACTTGATGCGTTAACAACATTTTGGGTGCCCATGTGGGCAGATTCATCTTTTGCGTCATGTTTATTGGAATCCAAGGTGCACAAGTGCCTTTCAGGCCCGAAGGGCGCTTCAAGTTGAGCACGGGATGGGATATACTGTATGCTGATTGATAGAGAGTACACCGATGTAGCCAATAAGGTGGTAGTTAGCGCTACCATTACAGACTGATTAATATGCGTGTGTCGAGCGGTAGAGTCGGATCTGGCTCTACTCCCTCACACACGGGGGGAGGCAGTTTACGTTTTCCGCTCCCTCTACCAAGCAACCGCGTCCAGCTTCCCAGCGTTCTGAAATACTGGTAGCACTTGTTGGTTCCAGCAACCTGACAACAAGGAGCCCATGCCGATGAACGCCCAGCTACAAGCCGAGACCGACCAGCAGAATCAAGCGATGGCAGAGCGCACGCGGGTGCCCACGAATCTACCCAAATTCACTGGCAAGCGGGGAGAGGACGTACGCAAATTGGCTGTTCCAGGTAGAGAACTCCTGCCGCATCAACGGAATCATAGTCGAGGACACGAGCGCGCGACTACCAGGTATTGCCGGGTCAGCTATGGAGAAACCAGCCTCGGGGTGCTTCCTTCATTGGTCTTCGACAACGGGAAGTGAGGATCACACGTGGGGGATTTTCCGTGAGCATGTGCTCCAACACTTCGAAGCGTCGAACTACCAAGCCGTCCTGCGCGAGAAGCTCCAACGAATCAAACAGACGGCGGATATCGAGACTTACAACGGCGAGTACTCTGCTCTCATTTTTCGAGTTGAGTGCATGAGCACACTTGACCAGGTGCTGCATTACGCCAACGGGCTTAAGCCGCGCACTCGTAGCTATGTCAAGCTCGAAAACCCGGAGACGCTGAGCGCAGCTATGGATCTAGCTATCAAGTACGAGGTCACTCACTTCGTGGACGAACTGCGCGACCGCCAGTCTCGTCAAGACAAGAGGAAAATCTCCACTATCCAAGCTCCGAAACAAGACAATTCATCTAAGGGGAAACCTTTCCGTGGCAAGGGACGGTTCAAGCCGAGGTCTGATTCCAAGCGCACCGAAGACCGCACCTGCTATCACTGCAAGAATCCTTGTCACATCATGGCCAACTGCTTCATCTGGAATAAGGAACAAGAGAAGCAGGGAAATGGGCAACCATGTCAGTGAATGAGGATCCTGGCGTAGCCGAGAGTGTAACCGGAACACTTAAGATTGAGAATATCAGCCTGAACGTTCTGTGTGAAAACCCTCTGGTATACAAGTCACGTCCACTGTTCTCCGTAACGGGTGAAATCAGTGTTGGTGATAAGCTTCGCACCACACGAAACATTTTATTGGACTGTGGAGCCACCACAACCTACGTATCCAAGCGCTGGGTCGAGGAACATCGATTTCAGACAACCGAGTTGAGCGACAAGACAACAAGACAACAAAATTGTCGAGGCGAGGCTAGAAGTTCTGCCGATGGAGATTCTGATTTCGGGAATGAACGACGTCTACGAATGCGTGGCAGTTGACTACGCGATCCCAGATGAATTCGACTGCATCCTTGGAATACCGTTCTAAGAAGATATGCCGCCGCAGATTGACTGGAAGACTCGACGAATTGAAGGAACAACGACTGGAGGCACTGGAAGCGAGCAGAAGAGACTTGTGGGCTGATCGAGGAAGGCGGACCGGTGATCGCCCCCGGGCTTTGGAGATCTGTCGTGGCGAAAGGCCTGTCGGCGAACAGACCCGATTCCTCTAGAGGTGCCGCGCTGAAAACGTGAAGCTCACGGTTGGAGCTGTTGGCGATGCAGTGCTGAAGAAACCCCCAAGTGTTGTCCACGGATGACATGATGACGCACGAGCTGGCAAGGGTTCAGCTGGAGACGACGACGATGCGACGTCAGAGTGCGAGAGTACTATAGGCGAGGCTGATGGAAGCAGTAGTACCAAGGGTAAACACAACGTCGTGGAGAAGATGTTCACGATGGGTGTTATCGACGAGAGTGGGGTACAGACAAAATACATCACCCGCAAGCAGTTACGGAAGTTCCTGAGAATGAAGACCAAGACGGTCAAAGAACCCGATTTTATGTTGGTGCTGTCGAACGAGACAATTAAGCAAGTTGCACGTTCACTACAACGCCGAGATCAATCCGACAACGTTGGGAGTGCGAAAGCACAGCGTTATCGGGAAACGGACAGGGACATTTTTCTGGAGAATCCAGCTTTCAATCTTCTCACGGAGTATAAGAGCAACGTGTTCCGTCCCGAGCTACCCGAAGGGTTACCAGAGAAGCGCGAGATTGAACACCGGATCGATGTGAAAGACCCAAATCTCGCGATGTATCTGCAGCAGTGGCGACAGTCGCCGGAGCAGCAGAGTGAAATCGTGCGTTGGGTCGAAGACATGGTAAAGAAAAAGCTTATCCGTCCAAGTACGCAGCTCCAACATTTTGTGTTTGGAAACCAGTTGGCTGGAGAATTGTTCATGACTACCGGTACTTGAATTCGAACACCGTGTGTCAGAGTATCCCGATGACGAGGAAGGAAGACATCTTGGACGCCATGTCCGGTGCGTAGTGATTCTCCACGATGGACCTGATGTCTGCACACTATTAGGTGCGCATGCGAGAAGAAGACAGAAAGGTTACTGCGTTTCAAGCGCCGAACGGACTCTGGGAGTATCGCGTTCTTCCCATGGGAGTCTGCAACGCACCAGCTACAATGCACAGGCTGACATCGAAGCTATTTCGAGACTTGAAGAATACGAAGTCGTTTACGATGACATCTACGTTTTCACGAAGTTAATAAAGATTGAAGACCACCTGGATGCACTACGTGAAACACTTGACATCTTGAACGGTATTCCAAGGATGCAGTCAAATTCATCTGGGATCGCGTAGACAATTGCCACGCATTCGTAGACGTCGTTGATTCCCGAAATCAGAATCTCCATCGGCAGAACTTCTAGCCTCGCCTCGACAATTTTGTTGTCTCCCAGCTTGACACGAATGTTCTTGTCGCTGAACTTGGTTGTCTCAAATCGATGTTCCTCGACCCAGTGCTTGACATAGACAACAAGTTGTACGTCAAGTTGTCCAAGTGTGTCTTCTGCGCCGACGAGATCCCGTGTCTCGGAGATTTCGTAGGGCGCAATGGAGTTTGGATGGATCCAGACAAGGTCCAGACAATCAAGGACTGGTCTGTACCGAGGACGCAAGAGGAGCTTCACAGTTTTCTTGGCTTGACCGGTTACGATCAGCGATTCTGTCCTGAGTACGCATCTCTGACAGCTTCCATGTTTGCGCTTTTGAAGAAGAAAAACAAGCGAAGCGCCAAGATCCATTTCAGCAACGAGCAGCTGCATAACTTCAAGGAACTGAAGCGCCGACTGTGCAACCCACCTGTATTGCACTTGCCGGACTTCAGACGGCCCATGCATCTACGTGCCGATGCAAGCAAATTTGCTGTCGGTGGAATCTTGATCCAGGTTGTGGACGGAGTTGAGCGACAGATCGCGTACACAAGTCGAAAGATGAAGCCAGCGGAGCCAGCGGAACTCAACTATCCAACTCAGCAGCAGGAGTTGCTAGCCATTGTCCACACGTTGGCAGCATTTCGGATCTACTGTCTGGACAAGCCACCCATTATCGAAACTGATCACAAGCGTCTCGAAGGACTGTTCACGCAGAAGATGGCCAATCGCCGATTGGCACGCTGTTATGATATTCTCGCAGAGTACCAACCAACGTTCTCATATCTACCTGGAGCAAATAACGGCATAACTGACGCGCTAGAGCCGAAGACCAGACTTGCAGCCGGATACTAAGTTCTTCCATGATTTGAGCGTGACCAGCTTTGACGACACACCGTTTAGCATGGCGATCAGCGAAATAGTAGGGGACTCCGAGTTGATTAACTGCATCAAGAAGTCCTACACGAAGGACCGCGATGTTCAAGCCATCTTGGCAGCAATCGAGAAGCGCAAACCCAACTCAACCGAAGCGTGAACACCAGCAGCACAAGAAGTACCGATGCTACTCTGAAGCGAACGGTTTACTCTGGTATCAAACGCCTACAAATGACGCTCCTCGTATTGTCGTACCCAACGATGTGAAGCTGCGCCAGGCAATTATCAGCGAGTGTCACGACACCAACTACGGAGGTCATCCCGGTGCTGAGCGCACGTACTTGACGCTTGCGCGCCACTAGTACTGGTCAAAAATGTTGAAGTCCATCCAGAAGTTCATCGCTGACTGCGAGCTTTGTCGGAGGAATAAGCCGCGGTTGCCAAAACCACCCGGTTTACTCGAACCGCTTAGCATCCCGGATGAGCGTTGGAGACCCATCTCCATGGACTTCATCACCGATCTCCCGCGAACGAAGCGGGACGTCGACTCCATCTGGGTCGTCGTCGATCGGTTAACCAAACGGTGTCATTTCGTGCCAACTACCAAGAAGGTGAACGCTGAAGGTGTTGCTCGACTATTCATCGACAATATCTGGAAGTTGCGTGGCATGCCGACAAATATTGTCTCCGTTCGCATCAGGAAGTTCGTATCCACCTTATGGCAGCACGTCTTCAAGTCCATCGGGACGAAGCTAAGCATGGCCGTTGCACATCGAGCTCAAAGTGACGGTCCGACAGAGCGCATGAACCTAACCTTAGAAGAGTATCTACGGTGCTTTGTCGGTCAGCTTCAAGACGACTGGGATGTCCATCTGGCCAACGCTGAGTTCGCGATCAACTGGACCGTCAACTCCGCCACGAAGCTTGCGCCATTCGAAGCCGATTTGGGCTACATCCCCTTGAACCCACTCCAACTTGCATGGGTGTTCCCAAGAACCAACGCGGAGCAGAGTTTCATGAGCGACAAGCAGCGATGCTGTTACGCTGTCGCGAAGCGTTAGCTCAGGCTCAAGAACGGATGCGAGAAGTCTACGGCAAAAAACGTGTTAAACAAATCTTTGAAGTCGGCGACAGGGTTTACTTGAGCACATAGAATCTAGACCCGAAGCATTCTGGCTGGCCCAACTCCACCAAGTTTGGGCCAAAGTGGTTTGACCTTACACAGTGGTACGAAAGATCCATAATCATGCCTAGAAGCTTAACATTCAGGCCGGAAACAAGCTCCATCCTGTCTTCAACACCGGATCGTTAAAACCGTACAAGGAGCCAACGCGACTATCACGACCTGGTAACGTAATTCTAGCTGACGGCAGTGTCGGACAGATTGTTAAGCGTCTTCTAGGGAAACGTCGTCACAAACGACATACCCAATTCTTAGTAGACTGGGTGGGTGAAGAGAAGCCGACCTGGGAACCTGTTGAGAACTTGAGTCAAATACCAGATATGATTGCGGAGTTCGAAGCAACACGCAGAAAGAAAAGAAGAAGCCGATGATGAACAGGAATGATGGGGGGCTCAAAGTCCTAAATGTATCCCGAATTACATCCCCTACAGCTTTTGTAGCTTACTTCTTCTCTTGCTGGGCCCGTTTCTTATGGGTCTTCATTTTTCGCTTGCCATGGAATTGGAAAATCGGATCCAAGTCAACAAAGGTCAACCACTTCACTTGATCAATCCATAAGTAATTGGAGAGCAGGTCGATGTTGTATGGTGGAGTCTCGCCATCTTCATAGCCATCCAATACACGGGGAGCCACGTTCGGGCCAGACGCGATAATCACAAAGCAGTGACCCACAGTATAATCACCGACACTGGCCAAGTACATGCCCTCGGGTAGGGTACGCACAAAGTCTTCTAAGTGTGCCACATTTCCCAAGGATCCAGAGATCTCATTCTTCATCAAGCGAGAATAGGCCAGTGGGACACCACGTTGCTGCAAGAATCGGAAAAACTTAGTCACATCGGAGCGTTTGACCCCGTACTCCACTTGATGATGCTGAGCCTCAAAATCATACCACATGGGCAGCGTTACCATATGAGGACGACCGAGATTGTAGCACATCGTACGAATCGAATCCATGAAACAGAAACCAGCCCCTTTTCATCCCATTGGTGGTCATTCCAGTGGTCAATCTGAGCGGCCAACAATGGGAAATCGAGCAACTCTTCCTCCCAGCCCAGATCAACTGTAACGGCGAGCCAGTCCAATCAACGAGATAACAACGGTCAGGAGGCTCACCGAAGACGTCTTTCAACGACTCAATTGTTACCGTCTTCGTATAGTCCCAAGTTGCATTCGGATCGTAGTGGTTTTGCCAGTTGTTACCGTGATGCGTCGGGGGAGCCTACGGTAGCGGGTAAGGGTGGTCGACCGACTCCGAAGCCACAGAACGAGCATCTATGTCGATCGCTTCGCTGGACGCAGTACTCACAGCCGAATCGCTCAACAAACGCTCTTCCACAATAACAGGAGCATCGGAATCCACTGTCGAAGAGCGCAAACGAGAACCAATACCAGCACGAGATGGAGAAGCAAGCCCAGAAGGAGTACCAGCAACAACAGAATGGGAGTTCAATAGTAACGCCTTACCCTTGCGAAATTGATCGCTGAGGCTGTCCGAAGACCAAGACCCCGTGGATGATGTGGGAGAAGCTGGCGACGACGGCGCAGCGACCGGAGGCTCAGTCATAGCGGGCGATGGACGCGCAGCAGACGAGGACAGCGAGACGAGAACAGCAGCAGCAGCCACGGGAGGCGAAGCCATGATGGGTACCTTCTCAAGTCCCGGTTGACCTGGCCCAATGTTACTTGGGCGAAGGCACACGGGCTTGAGCGAATGCCTCAGGCTTGACATTTCCGGGCGCGCGTTATTTTGGGAATATCTGGACTGGACGGATGCGTACTTTAGAGGAAGGGTGAGTGTATGCTGATTGGTAGAGAGTACACCGATGTAGCCAATAAGGTGGTAGTTAGCGCTACCATTACAGACTGATTAATATGCGTGTGTCGAGCGGTAGAGTCGGATCTGGCTCTACTCCCTCACACACGGGGGGAGGCAGTTTACGTTTTCCGCTCCCTCTACCAAGCAACCGCGTCCAGCTTCCCAGCGTTCTGAAATATATACTGATCCCATTGCGCCAGGTATAATGCACTATCAACTGAATTCAGATACGATAGCCCTCTTCTCTGTCTGGTGTATTTCTATCGCCTTTTGTCATAACTGGTCAAGACAGCGCGTGGTACTTTAGTCACCTCGAACGTCTATAATATTCATTTCACTTGCTCACTCGATGAATATAATGATTAATAAGCATGTCATACAAATGAGCCGGAGACTTGCCACTACTTGGAAGCCGGCATACCATATTTCAAAGCGCGAAGACTATTTGGAATGTGTCCTGGTTGGTAATAGTATCGGTTGTCAATTGGGTTTTACCAAGACGAAACGTCTATTATACTAGAGAAACGTAAATAGAATAACCACTTTGATACTACACGGCCAAGACGCAAGATGATTATGTTGTTACAGTGTCGTGTTAAAAGAGTTAGTCTGTGTCCGCCAGCCGCTCCACGATGTATATATTATGGCAATTCCCAATCTAAGCCCGGTGCCACTGAGATCCAATGGTAAGGCTCAAAGCGCCGACTAAGTATATCGTTTCGGATTGATCCTGACTAATAAATGCCCGTGCCGATTAACCATCACGCGGTTTGATGCCATTACACTAGTAACCAGCCGAAAATGTCGCTTTTCCCCCTCAGCTTGATTATTATTCACTTCAAATGAGCATTTATGAGCAACCAACAATTGCCTGACAAGTATATTTTGCGAATAAATCATATCCACGTCGATTTTCTTTCTCATATCGTGCGTGTTTTTACCTTAACGTTGCGCTCTGGTCACGAAACTTACGAGGGCAACGAATTAGGGGTCGACCCACAGAATTTTAATCGGGCTAACGCATCAAGGACCAGAACCTCCGTCGTGTATTAGTCGCGCGCTTTTGCATGACTACAGTTGAACTGCCGTATCTGCACATGACTTGGAGATAGTTGCGCAAAATTAGGGGACATTTGCCAAAACTAGGGGACGTTTGCGCAAAAGTAGAGGGTATTTGCGCAAAACTGGGGGATTTGTGTGCAAACCCGGGTAATAACTTGGGCAAAGACTAAAGGATAACTCTCGCAAAACTGAAGGATTCATTATATTAAGCTGATTGACATTATAGAGAGTGTCAGCTTGCCAAACTACCGATAGTAACGTCGGATTCAATTTACCATGATAATTAATATATCAAATACTGTGTGTCATTGATTATTGAAGGATATGTTGTTTTTAAATTATTATGTACTGTAGCTTGCACATGTCCGCCTGTCTATCCTCCTGCCTGCATCTCCACCGTCCTGCCTGTCTATGGCTGTCACCACCTTAGTGACTGTCTCTGTGCCTGTGCTACGACGTATTTTTCTGTGCTAGTCAGCTTTTCCCTTGTGTTTTGACATTTTTCTCCACGCTTAACGAGTACTTCGAAGTAACTTGTATGTACCAAGACATAACAAGTCCATTTCGGCGATAAAACCAGGATGGACAGGAACAAAGCTATGCAAAATATGGGCAAATTCGCAATAACAATACCCAGATGTTTGCACCGGACGTTGTGACAGAGCAATATGTGTTGAAAAGGGACAGAATCAAGGACACGCTCTTTGCTTACTCCGTGGCGCTAACAGTGCATGCTCGCTTTTGCTGGTGGGGGCCGCCCGTCGTCGACCCTTCGTTGGAAGCCGCATCCTCTTCTTCTGCAGCGCCCTCATCAGACAGCACCGCCGGCGTCCGAGCTCGAATGTTGCGCTTCCTCGCTCTCAGAAGGGTTCCGTTCCGCCACGCTTTATGCCATATCTCGATGCACGACATGGCTGCTCCGTTGTGCTTGTGGCGAACTTTATCGCACAGGAACACGCGCCAAGTCATCGGCTTCTTCGAGGAGGTGTTCAACTTGCAGTCGCTGCAATAAAACGACAAGTCACCGCCTTTTGCGCCATCGGTGCCCCTCAGTAACGAGCACACCTTGCAAGCTCGGGTCCGACGCTTTCGGCCTGCTTGGTGGTTGCTTGGGCGCCACTCGTCCTTTGGATCTGGAACATGGCCTCCATTTCGTAGCTGCGCTGATGCCTTCGACGGCATTATTTGGGCGCGATCAGCGCTCAACACCCTCTCCCAGTCGTACTCCGTCAGCTGACAGAGTTCCAAGTGCAGCTTCTTCAAGAACTTGACGTGGCTCATCTTCTTCAATCCGTCCGCCGATCGCCGCGCGTTGTACACAATGTAGGCGTTGATTATAGCAAGATCGATGAGCCCCAAGAAAAGAGACGTGTAATACTTCTAGTATTTGATTGCAAGCTGAAATGAATACCTGTTTAGCATGTAGATACACGATTAGCACCTTTGATAACATGTGCATACAGTATACCAGTACTTACCGCTGCAGACGAAGTTGGTCGTGCACGCCCACGCCGCCCAGTAGTGTTTGGTAATCATTCAGCACTCGAGGACAAGCAACTTCAGCGTGTTGGCCAGATAGTTTGTCACGGTGAACGAACTCGATCCAGCTCAACACTCCCACCCGAGGCGAGCATGTAAACGGCCTTGTTGTCCCACCAACGCAGCGCCCTATATCTCGGTACAGTGATGAGATCGGCAACCTCAAAGGTTCCACGCTCAATGCTTGCTGGCCGATTCTTAGGTGGTTTCTTCTTCTTCTCCCCCTTCTTCAGCTTTTCGCCGACGAGCGAGACAGGTAGCCCAAGTCGATCTGTTTGCACTGTCCCGATAGAATAATACCCATTCATGAGCATCTGTATTGCCAACGCCACCGAAGTATAAAAACGCTCGGTAACAAATAGCCTAATCGCTTCTAAGCCGGGACCGTCCGGCCCGAACACCTCCTTGAGATTGCGAATAACAGCAGCAGGACCGGACTTGTAGTCCGTCAGCGTGCCGGTAGCATCAGGACGCTCTTGCTTGCCGCTGTAGACCTCGAACCTGTATGGTACACGTTTAATTTAAAGTTAGCATGTCTGGTCCATGATAGGAGTACTTAAGCACAAAAAACAGAGTGCCTCCGAAGAAGCACTCGAGACTTACCGTATGCAATAGGCCATCGTAGAGCGGCGCACCATGAACAGCTTTGTTCCCCATCGATGAGGCTTGTCTTTCATGAAGACACGCATACGGTTGAAGCTTGACTGCGATGGTAACATCGCTTCATCGAAAGCCATCGTTGGTGGAGGCGTGTATCCCAACTGAAACCGCGTCTGTAGAGCGGTGATAACAGGACGGATCTTCCAGGCTCTGTCAACTTTTGCGCGACCGTCTGTATTGCTGCTAAAATGCAGGTTTCTCGAGGTATGCATGAAGTGATCCCAAACCAGGAACTGGCCGAAGCAACCCCGCGGAATTGCACCTTCATCCGTCGTCTTCCAATGATTCTCGAGTTTTTCTTTGTTCGGTGCCATGCACCGTGCGATCAGCAAACCGATGAACACACACAGGTCTCGTGCAGTGATGTCTTCAGTCTTTTGGAGCTCTTCTCTTATCTGGTCTTGTGTCTTCGGCTTGAAGTCGGGGTGCTTCATCTTGCGGGCTTCCTGCTTAGCGTGTTGGCCTGCAATCCTTTCCTCTATCTTTTCCCTAAAGTAGTCGTTGCTCGTAGTTGCGATATCCTCCCAAAGCGTTGGCTGAGCAAAGAAGAAGAACGAACCAGACGGTGTTAATGCAGCTTTCAACGCTCGAGAAGTTGGTCCATATTATCCATCATACAGCCTAGGGTAGTCTGTCTGCATTGAGTCGGCTGGTCGGGGCTCGTATGGCTCCATGAGATAGTCGCACGGGGTTTGCTGAATGAGCGGCTTCCAGCCACGACTGACAATCGTCTTGAGCAGCTCCTTGGGCACATTACCACCAGCAAGCTGATCAGCACCTCCGGCAGCTTCAAGCAGCTCCGGGCCAAACATGATAGCTGGGTCGTACCGCAGTTCTGGTTGTGCAGGGCCGTCTTCGTCAAGATTCACACACGGTTCGCAGTCTCCAGTAAGCTCATCATCGCCCCAGCCAGTCCCTTCTTCGTTTTCACCGTCCGCGTCGAGTGTTGAGTACTTCACATTGGCCCCGGCTTTGCTCTCTGTCGGTTTGTTAGCATGTATATACATGTTAGCAACGTCACTTATCGTGTATATACATCTTCGGCTCACCTCGCTCAACATCAACTTCTTCTTTCATTCCCTCATCCAGTGCCTTCGCTCGTTCATCGGAGCGAGAAGTAGTATCACTCTCAGCAACAGTCGCGACTGCACCTATGAATTCGCCGTCCAAGCGGCGGCGGGTTTGAAGCGATGCGGCAACACGATAACAAAGAAATACAAGATAATGAGACACACTAAGCCTCAATAACGTGTATCTACAGCGTCATACCGTGTAAGCTCGTCCGGGAAGAATCATCTCCCGAGTTGGACTCGTCCTTGTCATTGTTACAGGACAAGTCATGCGGCGATAAATCAGTGAAAACTTCGCCACGAGCGGCCTGAGGTGTTGTCGGTGCTGCATCTCCATCAGACCCCGCCGAATCTGACCAAGATACTAGCATAGTACAGGTTAAGCGATAATCCAAACGTGTATCATACAATGCTTGTCGTACCTTTGCTGGGTTCGGAGCTGCTTGCGTCCACGCTTGTCTGCCGCTGTTGCTGGCTTCTTTTGATCCGCTTTCGTTTCCCGGTGCTTCCCCTGGACAGTTTTTGGGGTGAACGTTTCGTGTTGGCCACCGCGGTTGCTGGAGCATCGATCGAGCCTCGAGGAGGTCCCGTGGGTGAAGCAATATGGTGGACCTTCGCAGCTAGTTCTAGCACACATACGATAGGGAGAACGTTAGGAAGCGCTGTAACATGCAGGGCCGCGCAAACTTATCCAAGTCAATACGGTCGAATAAATTCATTAGCTCCCCTTCGCCCACGAAATAGCCCTGCCCGCGCACGCCCCCCTTCTTCTTCTTCCCAGGCATGACATACGTGAAGTTGTCCGATAAGCCGGTAGGCTTACTGCTTCTCCAGCCAGCTTAGGTGAGCTCGCGCCATCGTGCCTGAAATGCCATCTCTGCAGCAGCCGACGATTCGGAGACTGAGGGAGACAAATGAGTGGCGGCTGAACTCACCTATGAGAAGCAATACAGATGCACCATCACTGTCACTGTACCTGTTGTTTCTTATACTTGAAGTTCGTACTATCTATGCTAAACCGTAGTACTATCGGGAGGGAAATGGTACGTCACCTACCCCACTGTGGCGAGGCGGGTGAGCGCCTTTTTCGCCCAGGTGTATAGCACGTAGCCACGGGGCTGCCCTTCCGGAGAAATACTCCTCCTTCCGGATAACCCAATGGGGTCAGACTCCGGAAGCAGCACTGGGTGCTGCAAACGGACGTGGCGTGTGACCTTGTGAATCCCTTTCGGTGTCGTTTACCTTCGGTGGAACAGGACTTCACCTGTTGAGTTGTTTTTAATATAGAGAAATCTTGAGGTGTAGATCGCTTACGTTACTTCAAACGTAGGTCACTACGGCTGGGTTGAGATCACAAGTAGACCTTCCCAACACAACCTATGATATACAGAGAGTTAATATGCAAATATACAGCCGCTACTTATTTTTTTGGACCCTTGAGCGGGGGGTCCTTACACCAGTTCTACGAGTTTCTTCTGGACCACTGGTCGAATCCAGAAGCACCCTTTTCTCACGCGCACCAGCTCCCACAAGGAGATAATTAAC